>JADKLZ010075295.1:0-33917 GCA_021533235.1 Biomphalaria straminea | reverse complement strand
CCCTTACACTGAATGATAGATTAGAATCATGACCCTTACACTGAATGTAGTATTGTTTATTCCTTTAGGCAATAGTGAAATATTTTTCAGACTTTGGGTTTCTACTAGTGGGTACTAATTGTTGTAAAATACAAAGTCTGGCTGTGCCACATCATAAAACTTATACAAGGTTCATTAGCACTCACGTCATTGTTTGTTAAGCTCTCTGGTCTGCAGGCTCCAAGTTTTGATTTAGTTCATTGAAACATCTCACTTGCAATTGATGCTCAGTGCTTTAATGAGAAACACACATGCTAAAATTGTGTCATTTGTCTCTGTAATTATAAAATGAAACTTAAAAATGTTCAGCCAATTCATTCTAGAATACATTACCATGGATACAATGATTGTACCACTGGTCCCAATTAAATCCAGTAAATGCAATTTTTTTTTACAGGTAAATCTTCCAGATTTTGATAAAACTATTTACTTCCCAGAACCTTTGAATTGTGCTATCAGGTAATTTAAACCAAATTGTGTATATATATATATATATACATACAAAATTTGGTATATATGAGTTTTTAAAACAGGAATGTTTTAACCATTATACTTCTGAATATCAAAGTTTATACAACTATTGAATACTACAACTGGAAAGTGCTCTAAGTCTGTGATCTTTCTTTCATTTCACTGTGTAGCCCCAAGAAGTCCTTTGATACTCTCACAGAAATGGTGCGTCTATTGGTGTATGGTGTCATGGAGAAAGAAACTTGCTTGGGGTGAGTTCAAAATTTGATTTTGTTGGAGCATTCTTGTCTAACATGATTATCTTTGGTACCTGAGACGAGTCTGTTCATGGCAGGAGCTAACACAAGGCCACTTAAAACCTTTTGACCATTCAGCAGTAGAGTTTCTCCCAGCAACCTGAATTGTAGCAGAGACTCAGTCTTTTTCTGAAGGTTTCTCAATGGTCAAGATCATTCTGGGTTTGGTCAACTCACACACACTTTCTTTCCTATAGTTTGAACTAGTTCATTAGATACAGGGCTCACTTTAACAGTATTTACTTCTAAAGGTTGTGCTTTATATAGATTACAGACATCTGATTTAAAAAAAAGGTAACTTTGATTACTCAATATTTTGCTTTTGAAGGATTTATTTTTTCTTTATTACTTTCTTATAATATTATGTTACATTTTTTGGGTTGTTTTTAAAAGTTTTGTGAATTCCATATTTGCTACATTGGAATGGAATGGCCCACTTTAGAATACCCCCAACACACAGATACATTTGGCCAGTGAATTCCTAGTATCTCACCTCCCCCTCCCCGGGGGGGGGGATGCGCGGCATTCGAATGCTTAAGCGCTTGGCTTTCGAACCTGAGGTCCTGGGTTCGAATCCCGGTGAAGACTGGGATTTTGTATTTCAGGATTTTTAGGGCGCCCCTGAGTCCACTCAACTCTAATGGGTACCTGACTTTAGTTGGGGAAAGTAAAGGCGGTTGGTCATTGTGCTGGCAACATAACACCCTACTCATTAACCGTTGGCCAAATCAACAGATGACCTTAACATCATCTGACCCATAGATTGCAAGGTCTTAGGGGACACTTTACTTTTTACTTTTTTTACCTTCCCCCCCCCCCCCCCCCCGAAAAAAAACAGCTATTAACAATCTTTCTTTTTTTTTGTATCCTGTGCATTGTAATGCTATTCCATGTAGACTTTTAAACTGTTCATTATAATTACAGTTACACAGAGATTTATGTATCACACATCTCTATTGAAACATATTTATCCTGTTCTTCAGGTTTACTTCTGATGAGCTTGAAATCTTGTGGACACATCGCCACTATATGAAAGATCACCCAACACTGTTACCCAGGATACTCATGGCAGCTCACAGCTGGGACTGGGCAAGTCTGCCAGAGATCTATGCACTGCTCAGGGACTGGAAGCCTTTACCCCCGATGCAGGCCTTTGAACTGCTTCTTCCCCAGTAAGTCTGTTTAAATTGAGCATATCAGAATCTGCAGATCAATTTCAAATCTTGTTTTTTTCTATATGAAGTTAATTGAGCTTAAGTTGGGGTAGTACATTTCACATATTTCTTTGGCCAAGTGCTTACTTGACTTGTGTTCAGTGTAATATTCAACTGACATTAATTTTAGACACAAATGCCATGTAGATGTAGGTAGACTCAAAAGACATCATTATTGTCTAATGTAAAAATGTGCAAGACATTGAAATCCCTTGATGACCAATGCTTAGTGTTATTGCAGGCATGAATATAGGGGATTAACAACAAAAATAATGTCAAGAAAATTTGGTGGAAAAGAAATTAAAAATTGAATGAGCAAAATCATTTCCAGAATCAAGCCATTAAAGTTTGATATATATACACATATATTGTTTATTGAAGTATCCATGTTGAAGTTGAAAGATTAAAACTAATGTTTCCCACAAATTTAGTTGTTGACATTTACTATCAGTACTGTTTACTTTCACCAAGGTACCCAGACTTGAAAGTTCGTCAGTTTGCTACAGATTGTCTGAACAAAATCCCTTCCGATGACCTGATTGATTTCTTACCTCAGATGATTCAGGTTAGAGAATGGTTTAATGAGTTAGCACTAGAGCATTAGACTCAGCTTTAGTTCATTAGTTTTATTGCTTCTTTTTTTTTTGCCTGCTACTTTTTTCATTTCTCTCATTTAGCATGGAGATTTCTTCTTCTTTTATAATTTTTTGAAATGTTTACAGTGTAAATATGTACAAATTTTACCATTCCTATCAAGGGTTAGCAGACATCAAGCAAAAGGAGGACATACTGGCTTTATGGAATCATGTCCTCTGTCTGGCAAGACATTGGTTAAAATTGTGAAAATGTCCTGCTTTCACTCTGTTTACATATTGCTATATAAATATCACTTTATCAATCATTCAAATTCAATCCTTCAAATCAAGGAAACAAACTCTCTTATAAAACAAAGATGGCATTTTTTGTTAACCTTTTCATGAATATCTACTTGTATATTCCAACAGAAACTTGTCAATCAGCACTTTTTGTGATCTGTGATTTTATTTTGAATTTCTGGCCATATGCTAACACTGTTTTTGTTGATTAATGCTCAGTGGACAAAAGAGAGGCTCTTTATTAAGTCAGGGAGAAGCATTATTCTCAAAGAAAACAATTTAAAGAAAATATTGTTTATAGAGCTCAAAGAGTTTGTTTGCCCAAAACTTGGACTATTGGGAAAAAGTTGCTTCATCTAAGAACTAGGATAGCTAATATATACTAGTTTTACAATATATGATTTACTGACATCAAATACATTGTATGGCTATTTGTTTTTAAAGTTTTGTTAGGCCTTATTCTGGATGTGCAGGTGTCTGCTAACATTGACCTAGTCATATTACAATGATCTGGGGTAGTAGAGGGTTTGAAGTTCATGGTTGAAATATAATTTGATAAGTTTCTCTATTCTGTAGTAAGATCTTAAGTACATAAAATATAAAAGCAAGATGCAGGAAATAAATTGCTGCTAAGACTCCACTTCTGATCCCACTAGGCAAGCTTACTGCTGGTTATAAGGAGACGAGATGTCCTTTTCTTCATCAAGATGGGGCTTGTCATGTTGCTCTTACTAATCATGAAACAAATATAAGAATATAGTTATGATTATAACAAAATGTTTTGTGTTGGTATGAAAAATGGTGTTATTTTTAAGCTTTAGTTGTACACTGTTTCAAGGAACAAGTTTTCTAAAATATTATATGATAAGAAATTGGTATTGGTCACACTGAACAATTTATTGTTTACTATATAATTAAAGAGCTTTATATGCATGGAATGATGTAAGTAAGAATCTAGGAAAATCAATAACTTTGTAATGTTAAAATCATTCATTAGATTAAAAATTGGTTACATGTCTGCAGTCACCGAATATACTGCTGACTTCCTTAATCTTTGGTCTGATGACAGTACCTAAATTGGTGAACATAATAGACTTTTTTTTTAAGAACTGAACAGAAGAATCTATTTGTACATTGACTTTGGCAGTTATAAATTTCTTGTTGAAAGTATAAGTATACAATCTAATTTTTTTTTTTTTAAAGTTGTGAGCTGATTTATAATCTACTTATTGTTTTGTGGAGCTGTTTTTTCAATAATCAAAAATAATCTTTTTTTTTTAAATTAGGCTAAACATCACTGCTTGATCAGTTTCTCAAGAATGCTTTAAGAAACTATTTTTACAACTGTTGTTTAAAAGAGCTATCTGAGTTGCTTACTTTAATGTAATAGTAATAACAGTAATAAATTCTAGCACTTCAATTAAATCAATTTCTGTGCACAAGCCTTACAAATTTTGCTTTACTTTTAATGAACTCGCAGTCATGAATTCTGACAAAATTATTTTTAGACATTTAAAATCAATTTGTAATATATAATTAACATAATTTCTAATCCCAATATTCTAATTGGCTTTAAAAATCTTAATTTGCTTGAAGCTTGACTCTATTTGATACTATGCTCTCCCATGTACAGGGTTTAAAGTTTGAGAGCTACCACAACTCCCCCCTGGCCAAGCTTTTGTTAGAGCAGTCATGTAAAAGCCCTCGCTTTGCTCACCAGTTCTTCTGGCTTCTAAAAGGTAACAAGTTTAGTGTTCAAAGAGTTAACACATTTTGTGTTCAAATAGTAAACAAGTTTAGTGTTCAAATAGTTATTTTAGGGAAAGCTACATTTGAGACGTACTGATAAACACTCACATATGAAAAGTTTTTAAAAGTTGTTGGCAATAATATTTCAGAAATATATATATATATATATATTCTATATATATTCTAACATTTCTAGCATAATCAGTTTTTTTTACTCATCAGTACAAATTGAAAATGTTGTGGATTGTCACTGAACACTTCATCCACATTTGGGGAAATCATAAATTATCACCTTGGGATATTTTTTTCTGTGTGACATAAGGAAAAATACGACCACCTCGACCACCTATATCTCTATAACTAGCAAATAGCTAATTCTAAAGCTCTATTCTACTTCCATAAATCTAACTTAAAAATTATTGCTGTAAAGACACATCCTAAAAATGAGCTTTCCCTAAACATTAGCTTAGCCAAACTTTAATCTTATATTCTTAATGAATAAACAATTCATTTTAATATACAAATATCCTCAACCAAAAAGTTAAATTTAGGCCTACATTCATATTTAACTCAAAAAAAAAAAAGTTAGAACCCATGGTCACCATGGTAACCCATCATACTATTCCTTGACCCAGGACAAGATTTGTTAAAATAGTTAAATAGCTGTATTTAAAAATATTTCTTTTTATATAGAACTTGTGTGTTTGTGATTTAATCACACCCATACATTAATTTTTTACAAAATATTTCATGTTAGATCAAAGCAAAAGTAGACATGTTATTATTTTAGTGACACACTTTCCGCACTTTAGTAGCAAGGGGGAGTGCTGTTTATATTTGTAGACCATATAGTCATGTTCATGTAGGTTAATTACTTTCTAGAAACTGTTAAGACGCAATTTTTTTATGCTTGCTCTTTAACTAAATTGGCTTCTCATTTTGAGTGTACTTTTAAACTAACTATGTGTATCTTCCATTTATATTAGTCATTACCTATTCTTCCTACTTTAGATATTAATTCATTTAATAGAGATAGATATTTAAAGAATGATAATTAGATCTTTCAGCTTTAAAATTTGACTCAAAAAGTGGAAAAAAGAGATTTGGAAAAAAAAAATCATTTATTCAAGTTTGATTTTTTAAAAACTAATGACATTTCCATCACAGGTCCTGCACCTCAGGATCGTTTTTTTAAACGCCGCTATGAGCTGATGTTTGCAGCCTTGGCAAATGTTAGTGGGGACACTCTTTATCAGGAATTCAAAAAGCAGGAGGATCTATTAAAGATTGTGACCTCAATAGCTGAGAAGGTCAAGGTCTCAAAAGAGAAAGATGTAAGTTTTATTAGTTTCATTTTAAAATTCTGCCCTAGCAGACCATCTCAATCATTTTATCAAGATGCTAAAGATAAATTACTAGTCATTTTGATGTCATTGAAAATTGCCCCCAATTTATTTTTCTTTTGCTTGCAACTATTGATAAAAATGATGCCAATTTATATATTGGTAATTATGGAGTTTATTTTTTGAATGCTTTCAGGCTACACTGAAAAGAGAGTTAGTTCCACTTTGTGAAATGTTGGAGCACAAAGGGAGAATACTGCTACCTATAAATCCTAGTGTTGAAGTTGTTGGACTTGATATGAAGGTAAATTTAACTTTTAATTTCTAAAGATTTATGGCTGATCTTAAAGCTCTTATGGAACAATCCATGAATTACAGTATTTAGTATAGTGAAATTATTTACAGTTTCTATTAGTACAACATCATGGAAGTGATGATTATATACGTACGTCATCATAACAAGGGCTAGATGCAAAAAGATGGCGCCCATTCCTCTCCATGCAAGACCACAGCCAATTACTTCTTATTATGTTAGCTAAGAACAATATTGTCTAATGAACATAGTTGAAATACTTTGTAACAGTTTTATAAGATCAATTATAATTCATATCCTATGTAAGATTTTCAAGCTTTAAATTTTTTATCATTCATTTGTTTCATTTTCTTACAACTCGATGTCATGTAGAGACTGTGTAAGTATAAATGATGCTTTGCCTTGTTGTAAAATGTCTGGTCTCTGTATTTCAGTCTTGCTCTTATTTCACATCCAATGCATTCCCTCTGAGGCTGGTCTTCAAAAATGCTAATCCAAAGGCTGATTCACATTATATTATATATAAGGTAATAGGATTTACATATCACAAGTTTTACATATCATTCTTGTAATTTAGTGAGGTTCATAGTACTATATGAATAACCATAATACCAATGAAATGGTGTCAAATGTTCCAGCTAGTAGTCACGGTTGTTCCAAATATTATTTTAATAGGGAATAAGAAAATGTCTCCTAGTCCACCCTGATTTAATATTTTACAAAATTTAAATTTGGTTTGTCGATGTCCACATGACTCACTTATAAATTAAATTGTAAACCATAGGTCACAGAAATATAGCAAACATTACATTAATAGTTTTAAGGACAACGAGGTGTTTACTTTTTCTTTTTGTTTACCTTGTGTAACATTGTGTTTAATTTTCAATGTTTCCAATACGGTAACTGAAAGTAATTGCAATGTATTGATATATTTAGGTTGGTGATGATCTTCGTCAAGACATGCTGACGCTGCAGATGATACGCATCATGGACAACCTTTGGCTACAAAAAGGTCTGGATCTCAGGATGATACTGTTCGCTTGTCTAGCTACTGGACCCAAGAGAGGTGAGGAAGTGAACATACAAGATTGGTTTTAATTTTAGTATATCGTAGAACTGAAAAATAGGGTGGCTGTTTGGATGTGCAGTATGCTTGCTGAACTGTCGTTCATTCTAACTAAGTCCTTGCCAGCTGCCATCCGGGTCAGGACTTCAATTAATTGATAACATTTCTATAATGAGCTTTAATTGTTACTTGATTTCTGTTTGACAAAGCTTGACATTGTATTGGTCTTTTATTTTAACATCTTGTAAATCAGAGTCCTAAAGTAGGGAATCAATTCTTACTTAAGATTTCCTAAAGATCTGTGCAGCTTTTTAAGGGTAATTGTTCAACTTAGACCATTTGCAAAACTTACAAATTTATGAACTGCAAAAAAGCCTTATATAAAATATGAACATTCAATGAAAAACAATTGAAAATGTACAAAGATTCACATATGTTAAGACATTTGCATGTATTAAATATTAAATGTAAGTAAGTATTAAATAGAGAATTCCAACATATTTGATGTTCTTTTGGTAAGAAGATAAACATTTACAAACTGGTTGCAGCTGCTCATCTTCATTGTTCTCATTAGGTATCATAGAGCTGATCACAGAGTCTGAAACCTTGAGGAAGATTCAAGTGAATTACGGTTTGACTGGCTCTTTCAAAGATCGACCAATCAAAGAATGGCTTCAGAAGCACAATCCTACAGAGTTGGAGTATAAAAGGGTAAAAAGCATGTTATTTCCTTAGCTAAAGCCTTGTTTTTTTTCATTTAATTACAAGTCTTCTAGGTACTTAGTTTAAAGCGAAAAAGCTGATGCTTATATTATTGAAAAGAATTACAATGCAAAGGTTCATGGTTATAGAAACTAAGTCAGTGTCATGTCTATTCTTATATAAATGTGGCATTGTTTGTGAGAGTGGAAATATTGAAATATTTGTGCTTGTTATCTCTCAGCCTACATACAGAGTCAGGGAATTATACACTGAATTAACAAATCTTTTAACTACATTGAAGTTTAACCCTTTTAAACCCCATCCACAAAATAAGAACATTGAAATGCTAAATACAAATTAAAAAAAAAAAACTTAATAAAAACAACAAAGCTTATCTAAAGGGAAGGTACAATCTTAAATTTATTAAAGTCTCATCTTGATCTGAGAATGTGTGTGGAAGAAGTAAATAATGCTCCTGTTAGCCTATCAGTCTCCACTAAATGATGTAGCCACAAAAGTCTCTAGTTGAAGCTGTTGAGAGATACCATCTTTAGTTATAGTCTTCTTTACTTTGTACAGTAAGGACCTATATAGTTTTATACTTTTAATTATATGACTACACAAAACTTATGTTCAGTAGAATTACTTTTGATGTAAATTGTGTTTTGGCTGTTGAAAACTTAACTCTAACTTTTGATTTTTCTGGTTGTGTGTGTGTTTTGGCTGTTGAAAACTTCACTCTAACTTTTGATTTTTCTGGTTGTATGTGTGTTTAGGCTGTTGAAAACTTCACTCGTTCCTGCGCTGGCTACTGTGTTGCTACCTATGTGCTGGGAGTTTGTGACAGACACAATGACAATATCATGTTGAAGCAGTCAGGTCACATGTTCCACATTGACTTCAGCAAATTTTTAGGAGATGCTCAGATGTTTGGCAGCTTCAAGAGGTAATTAAATTAAAACCCCTCTGCCTTAATTCCAATTATGACAATGATTTTGTGCTTTCTAGATAATAAAAAAAAGCTTTTGGCTTTTCTTTCGCAGACATAAACAAAGGAGTTGTGTTTTACCCTCTTGATTGAATGTTTTACCCTCATGATTGAATGTTTTACCCTCTTGATTGAATGTTTTACCCTCATGATTGAGATAATTGCTTTTTTGTATTAGGTTAATTTGTATTTCTGGCCTGTAGACTATACAATGAACTACATAGCAGTTATACTGAATCCAAGGAATAAATAAGTTCTGCCATATTAAGGTTAATGGTTTGGCTATGTACACCTATATTTGATTTTATTGTTGAGCTATTGCATCACTTACAAAAAAGCAAAATCAAAAAGATATAGCTAATTTTAATTAAGGCCTAAAGAAACTTTCTGTTATAAGCTCTTGCCAAATAGGTTCACAGTTTAAATATTTAGTTTGCGAATTCATATTCTTGGGGATGCATTTCTTTATTAATTTCATTCAATATAAATCATATTCAGTACTAGACTTGAATAAAGTGGAAAAGTGATTGATCATTGCACTGACCAAAATATACAAACTAATGTATTTACCAATTTTCCTAATTATCATTAAATAATTGGTTGATAGCGACTTGGAGGAATGTGCTAAAGACGTTCTCTCATTTTGAGGGTATCCCCCAGAGAGCCAGACTTGGACAGTTTTAATTTGTTTCGTCTGTCATTTAACTTTAATAAAGAGACCTTGGTTCATTAGTTTATCTTGAGCTGTGACCAGAGTTTTTGAACTGGTTCCCTCTGTGTTTCTCTTTGTTCCTTGTTATTTATGTAAATAGAAAACAATGTAGAAGAGAGTTCCTACAAGCATTTATGGGGAGTATATAGTGCACTAGTTATTAAAGGCATATCTACTTATAAGCAATAAAAAGTTATTTTGAATAATCCTTAGATTATACCAGTGAGTTATGTAAATTCATTCATGTGTGTTTCAATACTTTCAAATGACCAGAGACAGGGTGCCCTTTGTTCTGACCTCTGACATGGGCTATGTCATCAATGATGGAGGCAAGCAAGGTCATAATTTCCAGCACTTTGTGGATTTGTGTTGTCAGGCTTTCAACATCCTGCGAAATCATGCTGATCTGTTTAGAAGTCTTTTTATACTGGTGAGTTGTTTGGGTAGAAGTAGAGTCATTTTTTTATGTTTATCATAGCTGATACAGTCTCAACATAAAACCAGTAAAGACTGTAATGGATGCCTTACATTTTCTTCAACATGAATGCTAGAAATGATTGTTAAGTGTTTTTTTTTTGGCACAGATGATCAGATCTGGGATACCAGGTGTCAATGAACGAGCTGTCCAGTATGTCCAGAATGCACTTCTTCCTGGACAAACAGATGCCCAGGCCACAGCTACATTTACTAGGTATGACATTGGGGCATTCATTTTGACATTCAGTTGATAGTGAGTGGTGATAACATAGTGTTGTTTAAACATTGGCTCCTACTGTTAGCTTGTGTCCCATTAGTCAAAGTCTATTTCAATTTTCTCAATCCACCAACAAATACAATTTTATTAAGTGCAACCATAAATATAGTTTTGGGTTTTGAGAAACCAGATTTGAACATGTGATGTGCTCACTTGCAAAATTTCAGTTCAAAACTATAATATAATAAAATACTACAGTTTGTCTTGACTTAATCATTACATTTGTTTGTGTGTTTTACAGGATGATTGAAGAAAGCATGAAGTCAATGTTTACACAATTCAACTTTTTTCTGCACAATCTGGCCCAGCTGAAATTTTCAAGTCATAATGAAGGAACTCTTTTATCTTTTGTGACCAAAGTGCACAGGTAGATAGTTCAAACTTTTTAACTGTATAGAGGATGTTTGGAAATAGTGATACATTTGGTTAGGTAACCCTTTCAGAAGGTTAATGAAGATGTCTTGTGGTCAGCACAATAACCCTTACTTCCAAAACATATGTCAGGTATCCATGGGTGGACGTGGGGGTGCTCTAATAATCCCAATCTTTGAAATTCCAGTCTTCACTGAGTTTTGAACTCTGGATTCCTGAGGTTTGGAAGCTAAGGGCTTTACCACTTAGCCCAGATGCACCTTTGATAAATTTGATAAAGACACACATCTTGAATCCTGACTGACACAATATGCTTGTAAAGTTGTAAGTTGCCAGATTGCTTCTTTCAGTTCAGCTCTAAGGCTCATCTGTGTCATGGAGTTAGATATTATATATCACAGTTAAAAACAGTTGTAAAGTAATTCAGTAACAGGAGGAGAAGATGTAGACAATTGAAGAGTCTAGCCATGACTTAAAATGTTCACTGAATAATATCGTTACTTAAAGACTTGATTTATTTCCCATGTAGCAAAGACACAGATGGCAGGATTACAAATGTTGTCATGCACAGCTACCAGAAGAGATATACTCCAGATAAACATTATGTAAGTGTAGTTGTATTAGATGAACACCTAGAGATAAATAGTTTGAATTTAACAATATTTAAAACTTCATATCTTGGGATTTTATATATACCTTAACAAAACTGCTTTATAATTAAAAATAAATGTAATAATAATATCTTAATTACATTCTTTAACCAAACCAAACCACACTGAGTGAAAGATAAAGTGAAGGGACAGGCTTCAAAACTTTTGTTTGTTTTATGTTTCGGGTGTTCCTTCAGATTTTCAATTACATCCTAGCTCAAACTTCCCCAGGATGATTGGGGGGGGGGGGGGGAAGGCAGCAGGCAGGTTCAAACCCATGACCATTGTGATGACTAAACTACAGTTCAGAGCACACAACATGGCAGGCAGCTCAAACTCTGATGTATTAGCATTCCAAAGTGTTTAACTTCATGTCTATTCTGACTTAAGGAAACACTTATTGCATTACTAACATTTGAATAAAAAAAAAAGAGATTTGTTTTAATGTTTTTGTGAAGAGTTCTTAAATAAACTGATTTGGCTTGCACTAATTATCTCTGTAGATCTTCATCCTGCTGATTGAGAGAGAGAACCAGAAAGTGCCAATGTATATATTTCGTCACTTCTCTGAGTTTGTTGAATTCAGAGATAAACTCAATGAAATGTTTCCACTGGTCACATGGCCAAATTTTTCTACAAGGTGAATTCAAAATCTATTACATTTTATTTTTTCTTAATTGCCAGTTAAGTCTTTGTTGTTTTTTTTTCCTCATTCATATGAAACTCAAATGTAGCTAGCCAAGACACCATGCTTGTCTCAAATAGTTTTGTAGATATATTTCAAAACTATAAAAGTAGAGTACCAAAGTATGTACCAAACTATATACCAGAACATACACCACAAAATGTACCACACCATGCAGCATACTTTGAACCATAATATTTATCAGATTTTCTTTGTGTTTAAAAAGACATACTTTAATAAACGTATAAAAATGTTTAAAAAAAAACAATAAAGCAACTAATGTCAAATAAGTGACAATAAGTCTTCAAGAGCCTCTACATTTTGTAGAATTCTATTTTTCATTTTTTTCTATAATGCTTTTTAATGTAGGACAGCTAGACACACTAATAAATAAATTTACTTTGACAAGTTAAAATTTTTATTAATCTGGTAATATTATTTCTTGAAGGCTTGTGATTGGACGAAGCAATATAAGACCAGTTGCAGAAAGTAGAAAAACAGAAATTGTTAGCTTCATTAAGTATCTTCGTTCTTTGTCAGCCGAAATTTCAGAAGTAAGTAAAGAAAGGAGCACTAATTTATTTGTTTACCATCATTATGTTTGCATTGTTTTAACATTCTTGCTTGTGAAGGAAAAGAAATCTTTCTCTTGCTGCTTCTGTATTTGTCATTCAATTAAAAATCATCAGTACATTGAAGTTAAAATGTTAAAAACCTTTTTCAAACCTTTTCTCATAAACCTAATCAGTTTATTAAACTGTTAGAAATATTTCACTACTCTTCATTTTCTCCTGATGTTCAACACTTTTTTTTCATCTGCCAGTGTGATCTGGTATACACATTCTTCCATCCCATGTTACGAGATGAGCAGGAAGCAGAGAAAAATAAACAAGTTACGAAACTCAGGGGTAGGTAGAGACAAATTACTAGATCAAAAATGATAGTAAACATAAATATGCTATCATAACTTAGTAATTAGTTTAAAATGTGCATCTTGGGAATTCATTCAGACATTTATTTGCCTTACCAATCTTGTTTGAATTTTTTTTTTAAATGTCAGAACCAAATGTACAACAATTAAACAATGCTGGTAACACTGGAATCAAAGGGGAGATAAAACTGTCCATCCAGTACAAACGAGATGCTCTTCAAGTCATGATCATGCATGTCCGAGGACTGGTTTGTCATTGACATTTTTTTAAAAATAGACTTATACTTCTAGATATAAAATTACTGTTTAATGCTAAAAAATTTGTAAGATCACCATATTTTAGCATTTTTTCTAGTACTGGTCATTTAAAATGGGCTAAAGATAACTCTTGGTGTCCACAGTCTGAGGCCTCAGAGTTACCCAGCCCTTATGTCAAGACCTACTTACTTCCTGACCCTGAGAAACAGACCAAACTGAAGACTAAAGTGGTGAAAAACACCACCTGCCCAACTTTTAATGAACTGGTAGGTGCACCCATCAACTGTCTTTTATCTTTGTAAGGATCTGAATCTCTCTCAAACAATCTTCTCTCTGCCCCTAGAGGATACTGTGACAGTTCATGTGAACAAATCCCTCCACTCTTCCCTGTCAGTGACTGTTGTTAGAATATCAAGTTCAGTCCATTCTTTTACATCGTCCAGCCAGCTTTGACGACCTTTTCAATGTGCTCCCTCCACTGTACTTGAAGGATGAAGTGACTCATGTCTTATAATATGACCAAACTCAGCTTTCTTCTCTTTATTGAGGAATTCTTCCTTTTTGCCAGCCAGAGTGTGACATATAACAATACACAAACTCATTTGTCTTCTTTTCCTGTTATCTGATACTCAGCATTTTTCTGTAGCATTTACTCTCAAAGTCTTGGATCCTTCTTTCAGCCTCAGCCTTAAGTGACCAAAATACAAAATGAAACATTTGCTTTTGGACATTTCATTTTTAGGGTCAATTCAATAAATCAATGTTATTTCTTACAAGAAAGCTGTCACCTTGTTAAATAAATTTAATGAGACTGTTTATGATAACTGAAGTTTCCTTTGAAGATCCAGTAGTCCGATGAGGCAGTGATGTGTATGGGAAAGGTTCTATGCTTCTATTGATGCATTTTTTGTTCAACAAATGTCTGGTAACCATTAGAGGACATCCTTATCACCCCAGATAAATAAGCTCAGTCTCAGTGCATCATATGGCAGACTATCAAGCAATGTTTGGAACAGACGTGGTATCACCACAAACACTAAGCTAGGGGTCTACCGAGCCGTCATCCTACCTACATTGCTCTATGCCTCAGAAACATGGACAGTATACAGAAGACATGCCAAGAAACTAAATCACTTTCACATGACATGTCTAAGAAAAATACTAAATGGCAAATGGCAAGACAGAATGCCAGATACTGAAGTCCTTCAAAGAGCTGGTTTGAAAAGCATCCACACAATCCTGATGCAGTCCCAGCTGCGATGGGCAGGACATGTGTGCAGGATGGAGGACCACCGCATCCCAAAACGTCTCATGTATGGCCAATTAAGAGAAGGAAAGCGCTCGCAAGGTGGTCAAAAAAAGTGCTACAAAGACACCCTCAAAGCTTCTCTAAAAGAGTTCAACATTGACCCAGGCACCTGGGAGACAGAGGCACATGACAGAGTAGCATGGCGCCGCGCTGTGAGATCCGGCGCACAGGTTGCTGAGGAAAAAAGAACAACGCTGGCGAAAGAAAAACGCCAGAGAAGGAAAGCAAGGCAAACGACACTAGCTCCAGCTGGAATTGCCTGCCCAGAGTGCAGCCGAACATTCCGGGCTCGCATAGGTCTCACCAGCCACATGAGGAGGCACAAAACCCCAGTGCAAAGCCCTCAGCCCACTGGATGACAAAGTGGTCATCATCGAACCACGATATATCACCCCAGATAGATAAGCTCAGTCTACACCAGAATGTGAACTCAATACCTTTGGTTCAAAGACAAAATCTTAACGCGACAGCACTATCTTTGGTTGTTCATTATATCTCTTAAGGGGTTAATAATAAATAAATATTTGACAAATGAGTTTCATAAGCAAAATATTTTGACTGTATCTTACATTTTACATTGTGCATTCCGTTCCCAGCTGCAGTACCAACTCACAGAGCGTGAGATCCGAACTAAAATCCTCCAGGTGACGGTGTGGGATAGCGCTGTGTTGAAGGAGAACAACTTTCTGGGTGCTGTCTACGTCAGACTGAGAGACTTGGACTTGGTCAAAGACAACACCTTCTGGCACAAACTGGGCAGGATTCAGATGCCTAATTTTACATGACGTCTGCAAATCTGAACAATGTTGGTCACTTAATTATACTCACAAATTGTGTTTGTAATTGTCTTTTATTGTAGCTTGCACAAACCACAATGGACACACACACAACCACAATGGACACACAAAACCACACTTTTGAGAAAACCAGGAAAAATGCTCATGGTTTTCAGATTCTATTATATATTTATATTGCACAATGTTCATGAAAAACAACACCAGTAATCACATTAAAAAAAACAATTAAAGATAATAATTTATATAATTCATTCTTGTAATACTCAAATTATACACATTAAAAAAATGATAAATTTTTTGATGCTACGAACATTTAAAAATATCCAAACTTTGGGTCCATCTTCACAAAAAAAGAAATTTTTCTGTCCTAAACCTTTGTTCTTTTGAAATTCCTGGCCATTTATTCTTATTGACTGAACAATTGATATATGACATCAATCTAAGACATTTAATTATAGCAAATAGAATGTTAATTATTGTGAACTGGAATCTCCGATGTTGATGGTAAAACCACATAGAATGGTTTCTCTTGTAATTATAAAACTCAAAACAGGTAAGGGGCTGAGCAATAAAATTACTTGTTGACAAAAATATGAAATCAAATAAGAATGCTACCAACTTGAATGACCAACTTAAATTCTGATTCTTCAAGTATTTTCACATGTATATGCTATATTTTTATCTTTGTATTTATTTAGTTTGCCCCCCCCCTCCATATACACAAATCTATGGCCCAGTACTACAGTTAAAAAACAAAACCTGCAACATGTTTACCCTTGTTATAGGTCAGTGCAATAATTGCTTTGAGTTGCAGTAATGTCTGGGTTGTTTCTTCCTGTTTTGTTTTGTAGATTGCCTCATCTCTCTCTAGTGCCAAATATATGTCTCTGTCACTTACAGAATAGCTACCATGCCCTTTGTATTTATTATGTTTCATGCCTTCCTTTCATTTCTGTGATATAACATTTCACTATTTTTTATACTTCAGTCTGTGTTTCAGTTTCACTACCTTTACATCAACAAAGTTTGTTTCATTATTTATTTTCTATGGATTCATATTTTTAAAATGTAACCTTCAACTTAAAGTTTCATTTTTAAATTATTTTTTGTAGTAATCACTTTTAGCCAGATTATATATTGAATGCTGCCAAAGTTGCCTGGTTGCACAACGATTATCTATTGCCAGAGTGCATTGCAATCCTCTTTTTGTGTCTAATGTAACAGTTAAAGAAATGCTGGTATCTTTGTATCTTGCATTAGCTCTAAATACCATGAAGGGAAGACTAAATAGCATTGAAATCTATATATTTAAATGTATGTGTATATCAGGCTTGTCTTCAAGAGGGCTGCTGTACTTCATGTGGCTATGGCCACTGTCAGACAGAGCGTTGAATGGTGTAATATGTAGAGCATAGAAATACAACTATTTATAAATTTCATTGAAAATGTCTGTTGATGTTATTTAAAACCACCAGCCTATGCTTGGTATGCTATTTGGGTTATTGTTAGATTTTTGTTTTGAAATTGCATTGGAACTGTTGGATTCTGTTCAAGTATATACACTCTACTGTGTTGTTAATTCTATGAAGTCTGTATGAAAGACAAAAGTTATTTCAATCTAGAAATCATTGTGTGATGTCCACTCCTGGTGTTTATCATAGATATGATGTTAATGTGCAAACCATAATGTATGACCCTTATTTTTATGATTGTAAAATGACCAAAAAAGCCTTTGTCCATCACCTTGCCCACATGTTTAGATCATCTGAGGAGAAATGACTTGGAGCAAACTTTATTTATAACTTAGAAATGTTTCTCTAAAAATTTTTTTTTAAACAATATTAGTTCCTATATTCTATAATTTATATTGACCATTCATATAGACCATTCATATTGACTATTCATATTGACTATTCATATAGACCATTCATATTGACTATTCATATTGTTTACCTTGATGACAGCATTCTTGTATTCATATACACTCTTATTTATCTTTGTTTTTATCTATGTATTGCTGTGCAGTAGAGGGTTTTTGTTGTTCTATTCAGTGCAAACTTTTGTTTCTTAGTTGTAATTTATTGTATTTTTTTTTGTATTTTGAAGTTAAAGGGGGCTTCCAATTTTTTTCTTCAGTTCTACAGTGGCTAGGGAGTTTTTTATGTTTTTTTTTTGTTTTTTTTTACTAATATATATATTAGCAGCATAATATATGACTGTTTTCAAGACACCTTTAGCTTTTTATGTGTTTCTGATATGGTCAGACCTTGTTATGAAAAGAAATCATTGAACAGATTGGATTATGAATTCTTTAATTACTAATGTGAACCAGACTCTTAGATTAAGCTGGGCTCAAAGTAGATATAGAAGAGATGTTTAATAAAAAAAGAGATCTGACTTATTCAAAAGTTTCCCTTTCAGACCTTGTCATCTATGTTGCAGATGTAAAGATCTTCTCTTTCTGTATTTATGAGCGTGTCATGTGACTGTCTTAGTTTTCCACAACTAATGTCAAGTACCCATTAGAGTTAAGTAGACCCAGGGGTGCCCTAAAAATCCAGAAATTCAAAATCCCAGTCTTCACTTGGATTGAAACTCTTGAAGCCCTTTAGCATTCAGCCACAACTTATTCTATTCTTCTACATATAGTTAATGGTCTTGACATTGGAATCCTAACTTGGCTGCCATTTCTCATTTTGTATATTTGAGAAAGACATTCAATATAAAGAAGCACTTCACAGCAACTGCACATTTTGATGTCACTTTACAAACTATTCCTTGGAGGAAAGTGGCCTCTTCTAGGTCCATGACTTGCTCACAGAAGACTGGTGGTTGAAATGGTAGACCCAGTCTGCCACTTGCTACAGTGGTAACATTGTACTTGATTTGTAACTCTTTGTTACTACCACTACAGTTTGAATCATTTCGGTTTGTTTCCTTCAGAGTCTCATTTGAACTCTTTCAATTCTATTTTTGTATTGCATGTGTGGCTGTTTAGCTTTTCACTACAATACTAAAGCCTTACTTTCCTATAGGAAATATGAAACATATATATATTATCCTGCATAATTGGGTGACATTATTGATAAATAGAATAGATAAATGTTTGTTATGTTATTGTATAAGTATTCACTGAACTATATTGATGTATACATTAAGTCATGTCATCAGGGAATGTTCATGCATATTTACCTCTGAGAGCTGAATATTTCCTCTGAGAGCTTAATATTTCTTAATCTGTTTCAGCACTTGCTTAATTTTTTTCTTTTAAATAAAACCTGCATTAATTAGAATCAAAGAACAAAGCCGGTAATAAAACCTTTCTAATGATTAACCTTTTGGTTAACTGAATGTTAGAAGTTTTCCGGATACATCGTTTTTATTCATAACTTTATATAACTGGAAACCTATGAAGAACGGAATTGATCAATACTCTATGATCAATTCTTCTTTCATTATTTAAAACAAACAAAAAAGTCTTTTGAAAATTTAGCAAAGAACAATGTTTCATATTGCATTAAAATTTATATTTTTGAATTTCTTGTGGCTCATATATGAACACTTAGCTTAATTTGATGTAGACAGCTGCCAGTGGCCCTTTGGCATAACAAATGTATTTGAAATGCAGTCTTATGTTGGCTGTGAAAGTCAAAGGTTCAGAGCTCCATACAAAGTGATAAGTACTTTAAATGGAACTCTCATTATCTGAAGTGTACAATACCTAAAACAAACTCTTTAGTTTAAATATATTATGATACTTCAGTGTCTTGGAGTTATGGTATTTATTTATTCGTGTTTACAATAAGATGCTTTATGCTTTGAGAACTTTTGTTTACAATACATTGCCAACTCTAAATGTTATTGTTTTGTTTTTAACTGTTCAGCAGATATTTTGTAAAATTAAATCTCTTGACTTCATAGAGAACTGAACAGATCATGCTATTAGTACATTGTCTATTTCTTTTTTTTTTTTTTTAATTTCAAATGAAACATGTTGCTTCTGTTGTTCTTTTGTTGACTGGTCAAAGATTTCTAATTAGATGGAAATGTAACTTTGTTCACAAACTGTTGATTTATATGGCTTTCAATAGCACTAATTAACCTTTCACCTTATATAGTCATTTTTGTTTGTTTCATTGCTAAATCTGATTTGTATCAAAGTCTTGGTTTTAATTGACACTTTTCAACTTTTCTGGGCTCACCATTGTGCTCCAGATAGAGTCCTACTCTGTAAGTAGCATATTTCAAATACAGACCTAATTACTCATGCTCAAATCACAAGTCTCTTTTTTTTTTGGTGATGCAAGTATTTAACTTTTTGTTTTTTTCTAGCATTACTAAATCTTAATACCTGAGAACAATGCTAACCCTGAAACCTAGCCAAAACTAGAATTGTGTTGACATAACAAAATGTCAGGCTTATGTTTTCTAACACTTTAACTTCAGCTTGTATATTGGTTTGAAATGTTGAGACATGCATCTAGAAACTCTCTACCCAAACATCAGGAAGTGAAAGTTTTCCCCCCAGTCCATTAGAATTAATTGAACTTTTCCTCAAGTTGTAAGACAAACTTCAGAAACTGTGGACTCAAATAATGCACAAGTCTGCTAATGCATCTAGCACTAACCAGTGTTGACAAACTTTATTATAACGTAAAACTCTTGAAGGGTTATAACAAGACAAGTGACAGGTTCTGGTCACATTACAACTGCTGCTGTTAATATTGTTAACTTTGTACCAACAAAATATAATTTTCATTTGTTATGTACAGCCTTCAAATATTTTTTTCCTAGTAAAATAAACAGAATACTTCTACAGCTTGCTCAAGGTCTGAACTACATTTTCTTTTTTCTTGGTAACATGAAGTGCATTGCGCACCACTGCAGGCTTTTTTGGAGAGCAGATTTGAGCCTATTAAGACCTCACTAAATTGACTTTGGTGATGATTGAAAATAACTTCTATTTTTTTTGTAAAATACATTACCATATTTATAGTGTGAAAGCTAGTGGCCAAGTCGTCTGCAAGGAGACTTTATAGATGAATAGACGCTCCATGTAATAAAGTGTATTCTAGTTTTGAAAGCAGTACACAATTCTAGATCTATACTAAATATAGGAACCCAAAGTCTGGTACAATCTTTCATTCCACCTTATTCTACACAGTCTGTAGCACTGGATATGTTATTTAAAAGTCAAACTCAAGAAAACTTGAACAGAGTAACAGAGGGTGAGTTATAGTGAATAACATATATTCGGTTTACTGGTTTATCTATTTATGAGACAGTTTTATCTCGACTTGAATCGTTATTTTCTGCCTAATGGTATCTGCATAAAAAAAAAATCTAGATTGGACGTTTTCTGGTTGACTTGTTTCGCTATCAATAAGTTTAACTTTTTAGATTATCTTTAGCACACAGTCATACAATCCTGAACATGATCTGATCAAATGTTGGAAACACGAGGGAACAACTTGGTAAAAAAAAAACGTTTTGTTTTGTTTCAAAAGTTGACTCACGTCATGAGAAGTAATACGTCTTAGCTCAAACGTCCTGCATGGGAGGCGAAGGGCGGGATTGAAACTTTTCAGTAGCGCGTTGATCTGAAGTGCAGGTCAATGGACATGGAACTGTTGCGTTGATTTGAAGTTAAGTATTTAATTTCCGCGAACTATTGTGTAGATCTGAGACTACAAGAGACATTTCCGTCAGTGCTACAGACATGTCATCTGTTATTTGACTTTAACGGCAGGGCTGCTGTAACCAAATCCCTCCACTTTTCAGCAGCTGTTCTTCGAAGGATATCAAGGGAGAGAAGCCGGTCCATTCTCTTACGTTGTCCAGACAGCTTTGCTTAAGACAACACTTTCTTCGTGCTCCTCCATTGTACATTGAAGAATGACTTTTGACAATGAGTCATGCCTTACTATATCTTATATGTAAAGTCTTGCTATGGCTATTTGCACCCTGACATGACGCAGTGTACAGGGGAACACGAGACGATATATGCATTAGGAGTAGATCAATGGTTTTGGAAAAAGTTTGTGTCCAACCAAGTAAAACAAGAGTCTAAACTCATTAATGAAATAAAAAAAGGACGACTTTATTTCACCATGACACAGACCAGGGCAGTAGCCACTGTCGCCCACTGTGGACTCAGGACAAACGCAGGATATTAAACGATTTAATTCATCTTACTTGACCGTTTAGTAGGTCAATTGAAATAGACATGAACAAATGAAGAAAGACAGCTCATGTAATTATTTTTTTTTTATGAAAGTGGCATTACGCTTGTCTCCCTTTCAGAAACAAATAATATGCAAAGCCGACTTTCTTCTAGTCAATGTTTTATTTTACTTCTACATTTTGTTTTCTTCTTAAAATTATCTTTTGCATTGACTTTTGATATGAAACTGTTATTTTCAAGCGCTCTGTCCCAATCCTTACTCCCCTCCCTTGCTTTCTGAAACGGCAACAGCAATGATGAAGGTGTTGAGAAAGACTTTCCAATCCTTGGGCCCTATCTCCGTGGGGAAAAGGAAGGGAGACAACCAAGTTAATGTTGTACACGATCAAGAACCGCAATCTAATAGCCGATAGCTCAATGTATCTGACAAGCTCTCATGTACGAGTTGCATCCCTTGAGAGTTCAATGCTCTCGTTCTTTCTCCCACCCCTCCCCGCTTTAATACATCCTTCATCCAGTCAAACCTTTTTTTCTATGTGGACAAGAAATACACTAACCAACTATCTTAATTTTACACGCAACAAAATAGTAAAAGGTTTTGTTAATATAATAATGTTATATCTCGAAAAATATACACTACACACCTATTATTTCTGAATTTGTACTTTCGGGGAATACTTCGCAATTTCGTAAACTTTAGAACATATTGCTTAATTTTTTGGTATTGAATATTTCCATCTTGTTTAAACAAAAAAAAAACCTTCCTTTTTTTAGCATTATTATTATTTATTTTTTTTTTTTTGAAAGTAGGGCAGATGATGCTAAGGTCATCTGTTTCCTTGGCCAACGGTTAACGAGCAAGATGTCATATGGCCAGCACAACGACCAACCGCCTTACTTTCCCCAAATTGTCAGGTACACTTTAGAGCTGGGTAGACTGAGGGGCGCTCTAAAAAATCCCGAAATTCAAAATCCCAGTCTTCACCGAATCCAGGTACGGAACCACGCAGCCACTGCCCCCCGAAAAAAAAATAGTCATCCACGGCGGGATTCGAACCCGCGACCTCTGGATTAGAATTCCAGCGCGCTATCCCCTGCGCTACGCGGACGGCTTACAAAATGTAAAATACAGACATATAGCGCCTACAAAAACGACCCTGAATGTATGGTTCCTTGAAGAACATAGCTTCTTGATATCAGGTACGATATAGGTCAGGTGAGTCCTACTACCTAGTGTGGAGATAGACCTGTTGTTATACTTTTTTTTTTACAATGCAATATGAAAATCCTGTTTCGCACTAATAGAATCTAGAAAAGGGAAATAAAATAACGATTGATTGTTTTGAAATATTGTGGTACTCCTCTGGTAAACTCGACCTTTACATCTCTTTCTCAAATCGAATTCACTCATTAAATCAACCATACACTGACAGTCTTTGTTCGATATTTTGTAGGAAACCACGACGCAAGCAATGCTTGTTCTAAATACAGAGTGCATTCTATTTCAGTTCAAATTGATATTATACAATTATTTTAATTTAACGAGATGAATTAATAAAATCAATTGGTATTTTCTGGGCATGATTTATTAGGAAATGATTCCTGTGTTGATCTGCTATTCTGGCCTCGTGGAATACAGTTTGAGAAACACTGATCTAAACGAAACCACATTGAAAGATTTATAACGACACAGCGATCCAATCGGATTACAATGACAAACCATACATTTCTTTGAGTGGCCAGAAAAGAGGTTGATTACATTTCTTTTGATATGGAGTAACTTCTCTATAAATGTAGGCTTCAATAATTGATGAACTACAATGCACAGGTGCTAGTACATTCCTTGAGTCATTCGCACTAGGACTTCGACGTTCTGTCCTACACTAGGACCTTGACGTTCTGTCCTACACTAGGACCTTCACGTTTGTCCTACACTAGGAGAAGTATACCCGCTTAACCCTAACCCTATCTCCCTACATATTTCTAGGGTGGGTCACATGTTCAAGACTCTACTAAGATCCTGAAAACTTTGATGTTTCCCAGAAAGCAAAGTCAGAGCCAAAAGTACAAGAAGCAAAAACAAAACTATTTCCTGAGAGAGCGTGCAGTGTTTTAGCTTCTACTATCCAACTTAATAACAGGCTCTGTATGAGGACAAGGTTGGGAGATTTCTGACTTAATCCTCACGGAGTTTCAAATTGTTGGCAATAATAGCAGCACAATTACTGGCTCTAGGGGGGAACATTTATTTGAGAAAAGAAATCAATTTTCTCTTTTATTTTTGTGCACACAATACTATTCTGAAAGTTAAATTTCAACACATTTTGTTACAATGTCATGTTTATCTCTCTCTTACTCTCATCTCTCTCTCTCTCTCTCTCTCTCTGTCTGTATCTTTATCACTTTTCAAAGCGTTATATTTTCATCTGTCAAATCTGATGCTATTGTCTGTCATGAAAAAGCGTAACCTATGTGTGATTTTTTTTAAATTAAGAAAAAAAAAACAACGCAATTCTCCTACGATATCCCCCCCCTCTTCCCCCACCGCTCCACAAGTGACTGGACGGTAGCGCACTGAGAGCCTATTTATTATTGTTATTATGTTACAAATAAATTACATGATTGAGTAAAATAATCGATGCAATTTCACTCAACGTTAAGTTTCTTTTTTAAAAGTATTCACACATTTTACTTAACCCAGTATCAATTTCAAATTATAAGAACACATAGGAGTAATGGACTGAAGTACCTTAAAGTAGAAAGGTATCTAGTATGCCCGTGCGATAAACTGTAATTGTAATTGTATGTAAGTCAAATCCTGTTAGAGGTCTTCCCTCATTATAACCACCAACTGGTAATAAAGACTATAATCAGGAGAAATATATCTACTTATTGTAATAGTTTTATAAAAGGTATCAATGTTGTTCATTAATGAATACCGATTTTTCCTGGTTCACGTTTTTCTGGCATTTTTTAAAAATAACATACACTAATTTTAGTATTGGAGATTTCCATATTTCCATACATGGAGGCTACTCAAATTGAGCTTATGGTTCTGGTGTTTCCGGTGTTTACAATAGTATTGTAGAATCCATTTTCACAAAGAAAATGTTTGCTGCAGCTTTTACATTTTTTAAAATCCTTTTTTTTTTCTTAGTGTACCAGTACAGGTATATCGTTTCTTCTGCTATTTTTAAAATAATTATTTTAATAGGCGCAAATATTTCAACTAGTAATTGTCGTATTATTGCTTCATGTAATTATTTGTATGTCATTTTATGTCAGTTCAACTAGAGCTCAGTCTATACCCTTACTGGTGCCACAAAAGTTTTATAAAGGCTTCATCTGCGCCACCTAACTGATCCCAGACCAAAAGGACCCCATGTGTTTAGCCTCTCAATGTTTACCCCGTACTTGCCCTATGAGATCAGGGCTTCATCTGGGCCCCCTAACTCATCCATAAGAACGTCCGTTTGGACAAACATTTATCATCCAAATGGGGCCCTTGTGTTTAGCCCTTTTAGGCCCCTCAATGTTCGTCCATAACTAGCCCCAATAAGACTTCATCTGGGCCCTCTGATTTTATTAATTCCCCCACCCCTTAGTAACTTTGGCCTTGTTGGATCCTCTTACTGGCCCCACAAGGGTTTCTCAATGTTGTTTTTTTCTGGACCCCAAACTGAGCCCAATGTCAGCCCTAAGGGACCCCGTTTGGGCATTTTGTTCATCCCCCGAATGGCCCCCATGTGATTACTATGGGTTGGCCTAGCAGGGACCCTTACGGAGCCCAAATCTTTGCTTCAAGTGAAAAAATGCTGGATACGTCCATATTGTGATGATTTGTCTGTCAATGATTTCATGTTCTGTATATCGTCACATGCTGGGGATTGATATTATTATTGACTTGATACTTCATATGAATGAAGACAAAACTATTTCAGCACTTTTTCAACAAACTTTAATACAGCTTCTACTTTCTCGAACAAACAGTTCTTCAATCTTTACTTCAATCTATATATATAATCCTCAAAGTAAAAGGTCAAACGAGAAAGCAACAAGTAAATGGGACGATCCCATGGCGCAGCACGGTGTGCATCCCAATCAGCACTATTTTCATTCAAAATATAGCATAGACATAAATAAATATTGACTAGAAAAAGGAAGTGCCTTCGTGTAACTTGAGAACATGTATATATATCTACTATTGAATTCGGATTTCCTAATTATGAAAAATTAAAAATTGCATGATCTTCAGTCTTAGTAACACAATTTATAGACATAAAATAAAGTACACACAATTGTAATGCATAAAAATTTTAGTTTAATAAAACTCTCTTATGAATTTGTGTAGTGAATGGAAGGGAGGTTAAAAAAGTGGAAGCCGGAAGAGATTATATTGTGTCGTAAGACTTTTGAAACTAGATCGACAATACACAGATAGAGTCTACTCTCAGGTTTGACTTTAGAAGTACTTTAATTAATATCACAAAAATGTTTGCTTTTACTTTAATAAAGATTGTAATAATTTCCGGAGATTTTAAGGACTTTTTCGTAGGCCTATATTTAATAACATTTCAGGAGATTTCCAGGGGCTCCTGGTAAATCAAGAGGCCGCGGGAGATCTATAATATGTTATAAAATGGTTCAATTTAATAATCTATACACCTAAAAATAAGCACGGGTCCAAAGAAAGTGCGGGACTCACTGCGGTCGCATATGTTGCAGTGCCTAAGGCCTGCCTCGAAAAATAGCGGCGTATGCTATGCCGCCGGTCGACTAGTATAAAATAAAACTTCACTTATATAAATAACTTCTTAATAATAGACTTGTACTATTATTTCTTTATAAAGAGAAAATTGAACTATGGACAATCGCTACATAAAACTACTACTATGCGAGGACTATTGCTCTTCAAATACCGTTACTGTGCGAGGACCCCGACTAACTCCATTTCCCTTAATTTATAGTTTTTCAAATCGTATCTTCCAGAAGCATAGAACCTTCTCTGATAACTATTTTAGTAGCTTTGACCTTCTGGAAGATGACGTGTGTAATTTTTTCCCTTAACCCCTTTCTCTGATTGGCTATTTAAATTAACTTGTCTAAGCTGGACAGCGAACTAATTTGACCTGGCTACTACAACTATCGAAAAGGTCAAACTAAACTCGTTACACATATGTCAAGTGCTAAATTTTTAGTTTACCCCCTCCAGGGGGCTTAGAGGTTAACCCTCCCCCCCCCCGCTTTTCAATAAAAATAAAATGAGCGTAACCAAAAGGGGGCGGGTGAGTTTACCCACCTTCCAGAGGATTTGAGTTAAAAACCATCCTCTTCAATATTAAAAAAAAAAAAAACTTAAACTACAATCATCGAATTCCATGCGCGTTTAAAACTCCTCTGCAATAAAAAGCTAAATGTGAATTACTGTCTCTAAATTCCATGAATGTAGCCAAGCAGGGGCGGCCTTAGCAGTGCGCGGAGCCCTTGGCGAATGTCAAATGCGATGCGGGGCCTTGCGCTGTACCATGTCACGCTAAAGAGCTCGTCCGCCTCTAGCGCTTTAGGCCTTATTTTTGTTACAAAACATACTAGCTTACATAACATAACCTTAATGTAGAGATTGTTTACTAAAATAAGTTGACGTCTCTGTCACTAATAAAAAAGCAGAAACTGTAGTTCCCAAAAAATACAACTATAATTACTAAGCATACTGCAGATGACTTGTCACTCATGTTTCTGTCCACTCAGCTGAGAGCGTTTGACAGAGATCAGACCATCGACGTTATGCCTGAGGTGGCGTGTAGTGGCAAGCCGCAAGGTTGCTCTCAGATGCTCATTAGTCAGTCTTGATCGTAATGCTGTTTTGTTGAAAAAACTGTGCGCAAACGTACGTACTCCCAGACATCGCTAGAATTCTAGCAGCTGCGCAGAATAAGTTTGTAAACTTCTCTCTGGGGAGAAACTGCTAGAAATCTGGTACCCCAAAATCAGCGTATTTTTGCTTCAGAGCAGTGTCAGTGGCGAAGCAAGGTAACCCTAAGCCCGGGTTCAAGAGTATGTTGATGGGCCCCCCCTCCCACACCCCTATGACAACTATTTTGTATGACAAAGAAATCCACTAGTTTGTATGTATCGGTAGATTTACAAAAAGACATTTCAATGCAAGTTCATGAGAACAGCTGACAGAATCATTTAAGACCATGTTTCAGTAGTCTACTGTTTAGCACAGTGACATAATGCTGCGTTTGTTTAAACAATACCTGAAGGCTATTGTACTGTCCGTTCAGATTGAAAAACCATCATTGCCTTATTTATACTTGTAAAGGCCATAAACTATGGGGACCAATATTAGTCCAGATATTTTATGTAACAACTAAATATTTTTTGGAGGCGCTAAGCTAGAGCTTATGTTGCATAGAGGTAAATTCGGGAGTGGGCCCCTACCTGTTCCTGGGCCCGGGTTCATTGAACCCCTTCGCGCTATGGATGCTACGCCACTGAGTAGTGTCACACTGCAGGTCCAGTAGTTCCATCTGGACTTATTCTGGAACGTTTTTCACGTCAACTGCGAACGAGTGGCAACAAGGAAAAACTGTGGTTTGAGAGCGGTGAATTGCTGAAAGTGGTGTTCAAAATCTTCCAGTAGTCTGGAGAGGATGTCTACGTAGTCTGGCGCTGTGGCTCAACCGTTATTCTCTGTAAAGAAGAGAAATGAGCCAGGTTTTCATCTGCCAGCTCAGTGGCTCACAAAGTCAGCTTGCATCTGATACTGTCAAACATCATGGTAATCAGCTGTGTCCTGTAGTTATGAATAGAGTGCATTGAGATGTTGCGTGAAAGTTCCCCTTTCAGACCTTGTGGTCTATAGGGCAGATGATGTAAAGGTCATCTGTTTCTGTGGCCTACGGTTAACGAGGGTGTCATGTGGCCAGCTCAACGACCAACCGCCTTTACTTTTCCCCAACTAATGTCAGGTACCCATTAGAGCTGGGTGGACTCAGAGGCGCCCAAGGATCCCGAAATAAAAATCCCAGTCTTCACCAGGATTCGAACCCGGGACCCCCGGTGCAGAAGCCAAGGGCTTTACCGCTCAGCCACCGCGCGTGATGTCAGTAAGAAAAACAAGATCCGACAAAAACATTGGGTCACTGAGCTGAGGTATGTGACTGTCTTACATTGCCATGATCAATGCTATTTTCCCGTCTCAAAAAATCTCTGCAGCACTTTTCCTCGACTCAACCATCTGACTTCTGTATGATACAGCAAGTCTCCGTGTTCCGTTTCTAAATCAGCTAAAAAATGACATAAACTGTCTGTGGTTGAGACCCCGTGCACGTATGAAGTTCATAGTCTTCACGACAACTTTTCCCACAGAGTGCTTCTTGGTGTATGTCTGCAAAAGGTCCCGCCAAGCAGAGCTGATTCCGTTTCTCTATCATTAATCCAACAACACCAACCTTCTCTGAACACATTGCTGGTGCACAGTCCGTAGCTACTGAAACAAGTTTTTCCCACGGTAGCCCACACCTGTCAATAGAAGCTTCCAGTTCTTGAAACATGTCGCGCACGTTGCGCAGTTGTAAATCATTTCACGGCTTATATATGGTCATTGTAAATTTTATCTAATGTTTTTGAATTCGCGGTCGCAGCCGCGGGCCACACAAAATAGTTTCGAGGGCCGCAAAAAATAGTTTCGAGGGCGACATTCGGCCCACGTGTTTGAGACCCCTGCTCTAATAGCTTTGGGCCTTTTCAACCCCGAGCAAGTAACGACTTAACATAAAGAAAGAAAGAAAGAAACAAACAAACCTTGACCTTGAATCTTCTCGATAAATCGTATGATAAATTGAGTGAAGTTTAAATTTAGATTGATGTGGTCCATCCCCTCTCTCCTTCTCTCTCTCTCTCTCTCTCTCTCTTTCTCTTAACGATTCAGTTTAAGCAACATGTAAAATTGAATTTAAAAAATTCTCGACATATTAGCTAGCCGTTAAGAAAAATACCGACCTATATAATTTATGCTTTGAACAAAAAGACACAACACATAAAAGAAATAAATTGGAGGAAAATGAAGAAGAATTAGATCCTGGCTTCGTATAATTTAATTTGATCATTATAAATCAAAGAATACAGGAACGTAAGTCTTTGTCTTTTGTTTAACACATTTAAAGTATCTGGGAAGTTGGGCGTTAAGGAGGCTGTATATGCGTGAGGATATGTGTGCGTGTATATATGCATGTGTGTATAGTGACTGTATTGAGTCGAGTGTATGTGTGACACGAGGGTATTTGAAGAGGGGAGTGGTAGACAGGAGGGTGAATGCAATGTGGAAGTCTCTGTGGCATTTTACGTCTCATGAGACGATCTTTTCCCCTTGCAAGCTCTTGTGTGACTAAAGAGGCCGATCCTTGATACAAAGCTGTGATCGCAGGTTGGGCATATGTAGTCACCAGACGCCGTTGCATTTTCACCCTTCTTTCTGCTTCTGTTGTGTATGGCATCTTCAATCAAAGACCCCTGCTTTATGCTGAACTGAAAATAACAAATGGATAATTTAAAAGATAGATCAGGAAGCAAGAAGCGAGACAATATTATTAATTAAAAAGTTATTTTTTTAGAACTCGATTTATTTAAAAATTATATTTCCCGAAAATCTTGTTTGTCTTGAAGACTTTTTGGTGCCTCTCTGTGTGTGGCGCACTTCTACATGTGGCGCCCGTCCTGAAGCATTTCGTTGCACCACACTCCCACCCTCATCTCGCCACGCCTCTGTATTGCCTCACAACTTTTACCATGCTTTAGCTCGTACGTCAACTTCCGGTCCTGTGATTACACTTAATAAGCAATTCACTTCTTCGGTCCTTCAGTATTAATACAATTCAATTCTTGACAATTCAATACTGAAGTCTCTATGTGACACATGCGATACAGTGTTTTAAAATTGAACGAAGAGGAAGTTGCAACATGTCTGTTTGGGCTGACAAGAAAGCACTTTAACACCCTCCACGAAACCTCCGCCTCTGTAAACAATAACACGTAGGCAACACAATTTTCATCCAATGAAACCACTCAAGTGAGTCGACGTCATAACTCAGTGCTTGTCAAGATCGGAAAAGGAGAGGGAAGGGTGTTGAGGCCAAGTATCACAGTGTGAAACTAAAATAGTTTGGTAGATGCAGTCCAACTGTCCTCCGCTTCTCTCCACATAAAGTACACCTGCTCTTGGGAATATTTAGCGAGTCCGGTGGAGCGCTCATCAGAAAATTTCGAAGCCAGACTTGTAAACAACAAACCTGGAAACTGTTTCATTCAGAATTTACCTAAACAGTATCGAGTAGCATAAGACTTGGCTACACTGACAATTTTAGGTTAAGATAACTACGCGTCACAGTTGTCACTGACATGTAAATAAGAAGCTTTGATACATTGGATTCTATTAGCTTCGAGTTTCTATACAGAAGAGTAAACAGTGTAAGGGAGATAATTATTCATGAAAATAAATTGTTCAGCTACTAGCACTTTGTGTATATTATGGTCCATTCAGTCCATAAAATTCAAACTTAATGTTCAGTCTACTTTTGTGAAACTATCGTAGAATTTGAATTATAATTACGACTTTTACTTGAAGAATTACATTATTGTGTTTCGTAAATATTTTTAACATAATCATGTATCTCCTACATACCATTGGACATTGGGTCATCACATTGAACGTCTAAATATATCAAAATGTACTCACCATCCAATTCCATTGTAACATGCAGATAGCGGAGAATTCTTAGCCCTTTCAACTATGTTCTCTATTATTTCTATTAGTTTGTTCTTAACGGAGGGAAAGACTAAAAGCAATCCACAGGGCAGAGACGTTTCTTTAGTTATGACCAGGCTCCACACTGTTCTGCATTGTTTTAAACTTAACAGACAACTTGCTTGGCTATGTTCTACGAAAATAAATGTTGGGCCTTTTTGTTTTTGTTTTACCATCGCCGTTGCTCACAAGCAATCACACACACAGTCACACAAATGCACACACATACAATTTCATACATTGACTTGAAAGAGTCACAGTGGCCAAAATAAAAACCCAGTTCGACCTTTGTCCGCCTGACCCCTCCCCCCCTCCCGCGATTCCATCGCGTATATGACTTGGCGCCATAACGCAATAAATCAAAAACTTCTCCGAAATTTCCAGTCGCCCCTCGCATCCCCCCCCCCATTCCGTTCTTAAAGTCCAGCTGGCTGTGCCCGAAGATAACTTGTTAGTTTCTTAAGAAGAGAAGGAAGGAGCCATCAGGCTGATAAGCCTCAGGGGCATCAGGAAGTCCGCAATAATGTACTTTAAGGAGCCGCCCAGAACTTCATCGCCATAAACTGTTTTTAAACGCTCCTGGAGACCCGGAAGTAAATTAGAAAAGAGCTCATCCTTTTTTTTTCTCTACCGCAGCGCCATTTTGAGCTCAAGAGATCGGAATGGGAAAATAGAAGGCATAAATGATGAATATATAAACCTGAACTTAACCGGTATATAACAGTATATATCAAGAACATACATTGAATATAACAATAACTTAACATAATATGAACATATACTGAACATAAGATGTATACAAGATGAACATAACATAGACATATACAGAGCATAAATTATATCTCCCTATCATATAAAATACAGACGTTACTGAAAAAAACAAAGCAGATGATAACGTCCTACCAGTCATGCAACTAGTCATGTATGTTAACAAATGACTTGAATTCTAAAATATATACTCTTTCTTAAACCTTTTTTCTCTTTATGTTTACGTTATATATATATATAATATATATATATATGCCCAGGCATTCATCTCATGGAAATGAGATGATCCATAGTCGCTTCGCGACTGACGGTGGCCATAGATTTAGATATATATATATATATATATATATATATATATATATATATTAGAGCATCCAGGTCTCAGAGACATACAATAGTGGGGCTTGTCCGAAGATTAGTGAGGAATGCAGCATTTCCCGTGGCTGCGCAGCTTTGTTGTATTCAAAACTTCCTACAGTTTAATTTGGCATTTTTTAAATTACAAGAACTAAACTTGAAGTGACCTGAACATTCTCAAAGTTTTCTGTATGTTTTTTTAGCATCTTTTTTCTCTCTTTTTTGTGGTGATAGTATTGATCACTTCACTTACCTGGTCAGCACAGTGTCCAGCCTCGGGTCACTGTAAGGAGTAATACACAAGCATCTCTCTATTAATACACAACCATCTCTCTAAGTTCAACAGAGCTTTGGTCCCCTCCAGGTGAGATTATAGAGAATGGATCTTTTCACCTAACAACAACAACAAAATCAATGTTTCTAAAGCAGCGGTTGTCACCCCACTATTGTATGTCTTTGGGACCTGGATGCTCTAACAAAGACATTTAAGGCTCCTCGAACGCCTCATCAAATATGTCTTCGCTCCATAATGGAGCATACGCTAGCAAGACTACATTACAGATTGCCAGGTTCAAGTAGAAGCCAGTTTGGACAGCATAGAAACACTAATTATGACTCGGCTGATGGACTGCGATCTTCTTTGTAGAGTTTCAAGGAGAACGGCGTAATAGATGTGCCCCTGCCCGGTGAGCGATAGATCGACCCAGGCGCCATTTCGCCTTCATAGGTATAGAAGAAGGTGGCTAGCAGCAGATGGCTTCTGAAAGAGACAGTAGGACGGCTCTCACAAAAGCCGGCTCACATATTTGAGTCATTGTCGACGTCAGGTGCAGAAGACAAAAGAACAACTAGACCCCGGCGGACAACGTGTGTTTGCATCAGTTGCAGATAATTATACAAGGTCATATCTGGTTCGATTAGTCATTAGAAATGGGTAATCGATTAATGCTACATATTATTTTTTTTTTCCGTAAGGGAAACCTCAGCTTTTTGGCTTTGGACATCAGTTGTCGAGATGTTTACATCATAGGGATCCTTGGGCTTTTGCCTCTTTTCTTTGCCTCTTTTTTTTGGGCTCTGCCTCTTTTTCCGATATTTTTCTGCGTTTTGGATTTTCATTTCTTTCCTATTTTTATTCCATCAACAAAGTAAAACTTCTATAGTTCAGCTACATTATTTGATAGTAATGATAATAAAATAGTTTTAAAAGAAGGGTAAAGAGACAATTAAAAGACCTGTATACAAACACTTGAATATATGTACAAAGTGGACCGGA
>JADKLZ010075289.1:19995-36785 GCA_021533235.1 Biomphalaria straminea | reverse complement strand
TAGCAATGCTAGACTTTGTTTGATTTGGTGGTAGCAATGCTAGACTTGGTTGGTGTTTACGATCAGGTAGCTGGGAGGGGAATGTCATGTCTTGGTTTTCATCCTAATTATTTTTTGGGGGCACACTCATAAATCTGGAACTACTTTTTTAAGATAAGATAAGATAATATAATTTTATTGATCCAATCTAATGGATAATACAGTTTGATTACAATTGACAACCTCAGCGTAACTACTGTACAAAAACAATGTTAATGAAAAATTCGAACAACATTCACATACAGACACACATACACATTCACAACCAGCGCTTCATGGATTTGACTTCTATGTACTTCTCGATGACAGCTGACTTCGTAACACTCTGACCGAGAGTGGGACAAATGAGTTTTTAAATCTTTCAGTTTTAGTCTTAATGGAAAGGAGACGACCACTTCGTTCAGATCTTATGTAACAGTGGTTTAATGGGTGCAGGTTGTCTTTAAGAATAGTGAGTGATTTGGAAATGCATCTTTCTTGGAAAAGCTCTTCAAGAGATGGTAGCTGTACTTGAGTAATATAAGATGCTTTTTTAATTAGTCTATTTATTCTAAGTCTTTGTGCCAGTGAAGTATTACTGTACCAGCAGGTGATGGCTTGAGTCGCAGGGATGGGTGAAGCTGGTGACTATTATTGGAGTTTTGACTTTTGAAACAAGAAAGATCTTTATGTCTACCAGCTCATAAAGTACCTTTCAAATGCTGAGGCAATGATGGGGGATTGGTTGTATTGTAAGAAACAATATCTACCTGGACCTCCAGATTGCAATAGAAAAGTGAAAAGTTAACTTTGTAGCAAAACTTTTAGAACAAATTAAAATACTGGCACAACATGTAGCGGTAGAAAAAATAGTCTTATTGTAGAGAAGTGGAAGTAATATCATTTCTGTATATATCTTTTTCTTATTAATGGTTTAATTATTGTCAGGTTATATACACTATTTTTACTATGTAGACCAGTGCTTTAGATTGTACTCAGAATCATTAGCAATAATGCATTACTGTATAATGTTAATTGTTTTTCTGTAATAATTTTTCCACATTCCAATGGAATTATTCTTTTTGCTCATTAGTGTTACATTACCCTGTTTTGATTAAACTTCAAATAACTTGTTTGTGTGTAATCATAAATGTTTATTAGATTTAAAATTAAAGGATAATGCATGCACTTTTCATATAACACAGATTAAAATGTTTAAAACCAAAAAAAGTAATTTAATTAAATGTGGTCAATTCAATGCTGTTATTGTTAAATTAGGAAAGAAATTTGGCAATAAGATATGAAATTGATTTCTTTTTTTTTTATTTTTGTCTGCTATCTAGCAATCACCAATCACACATTAGGTTTTCTGAGAGCGTTTGAAATGATTGAAGATTTGATGGAGTCCAAAGCTATTTCAGGTGAGGAGACACAGTTTATCACATCTAATAGTTTGTTATAGGAGTGATATTTTATGTAACCATAATGTTCAATGGTGTTTCTATCCACTACACAGATAATGCTATGATCCTGTATGTTAGCCGTGGCCTTCTTTCTTCTTTGACTGAAGCCAGGGAGGTGATGGATGTTGTGGCTATACATAATGCTAAAACAGGGCACAAAGTCATTATAAACACATATGCTGTCATTGATGGTAATTTAACCCATTTTTTTTTTTTTTTTTTTTTAGGAAAGATCAAATTAAATTGAATTTAAATTAAGACTTTCATGCTCTTACATTATTTTGTCTTTATTTATCACATATCAATTCTCATCATTTCTTTAGATGGCAAGACAATTATGTATGAAAAAAGTTTCTTGAAAGATGTGGCGTACCAGAACTTTGCCAGATACGATGTGCAGTATAGACTGAAGAGTCCCCCAGTCATTGTAAGTCTGTCTGTGCTGAAGCTCACATAGCTGACCTTCCCTTTCCTTTCTAGATTTGGTTCTAGTGAAACTAACACTCTTAGTGTAAGGCAGGCCCTAATAATACCAGAACTTTGCCAGATACGATGTGCAGTAAAGACTCAAAGAGTCCCCCAGTCATTGTAAGTCTGTCTGTGCTGAAGCTCACATAGCTGACCTTCCCTTTCCTTTCTAGATTTGGTTCTAGTGAAACTAACACTCTTAGTGTAAGGCAGGTCCTAATAGAATAAGAAAATACGGTCCCAATTTAAATTGAATATACTTGGAGCAATTCAGTTCTCATCTGCCCTTTGACTTATTTTGTCATAGTGGTGCTGTGACAGTTTGTGTAACCAATTTCCTTCAGCTTTCCTCGTCATCAACTGTTCTTAGCAAGATATCAAAAGGGGGGCCGGTCCATATTCTTTTTGGTTCATATCCAGCTAGGTTTTCTATGGATGACCCTTTCTTCATGCTCAAACTTAACCTTGAAGAGAAAGACTTTTAATTGTAGAACAGGGACATTTTTGTGTGAAAATACTGAACTAATCCACCAATAATCAAATGACTGCCTAAAGATCATGTCTTCCCTTTATATGTCTTTGGATTTAAGTTTAAATCTAGAAAATATGTTAACAACTCCAGAATCAGTAGTAAAATTAAACATCATTTTTCATTATTGCCCCCTGAGCTAATCTTTTGTTTTCTCATAGCTATACTACTATAGCAACAAAGGTAGTCTAGTTATGAGACACATTAGCAATTGAGACTTGAGCTAGACACACAGCTACTTAAACTTGAATATTTAATGTATATTGGTTGCTTTGGCCTTACAACCCCTAAACCTTCTGTGTGCTGGTGTCCAATAGTATCAATACAATTACATGCTCTTTACATGAGTGCACAGTCAAGCATGACAATATTCTATAATATTGTTTTAATATTTGGAAGGTCTAATAGGACCATAAGGAAAAAAAGATTTAACTGATGCTCAAAGTGGATCAACATTTGTTCTCACTGAAATTACATGAAGTTAATATGTGACTGTCTGTTCACAGCGTGGCATCATGATGGCCATTAACTCCACCCAAGACTTGAGTTCTAGTGTTGGAAGGTTCTACCTCCCTTTGAACCGTACAGCCGAGAATGACCCTGTATTCTCATTGCCCTATATTGATGAGGCTGATCGAGGTGAGCAGATTTGTTTTCTTTTTCAATGAGTTCATTCTTAGATTTATTCACCAAAAAAAAAAAACAAATTATTTTTTTTACTTTTACTTTAGTCATTCCTTTTTTTTTTAAATTTAATTTGTATTGTGTTATTTGGAGAAAATAACTCAGTAATTTATCTATTAGCTGTTTCTTAGTGTTAATCCTTAGCATAATTACTTACAGCTCTGACCATGAGTCTGAGCCAGCCTTGTGTCCACACACTACCAGACAAACCTGACCTTCACCACTTGATAGGCCTGGTTGGCATTGACCTTCACATGGAGGATGTGGTCCAGGATGTGACCTATTACAGTCATGCCGACAACTCTTATGCTTTTATTGTGACCTCGCAGGGTGAGTATTTAGTCACACCTAGTAGTCCTAACACCTTATTTCTACCTGAATTGAATGTCTTAAAAAAAAACTTTTTTGCCTCATTAATATTTCTTTTTATGGAAAAATAAAACTCTTTCTAATTGTTGAATGCAACTTACTATTTATTAAGCTTGACATAGGAGTTGATTTAGAATTGGAAAGCTGTCAGCTCAGCTAAATGACTCACTGCTTGTGTGTTTGAAAATAAACGTGTTCTGTCATCATCATCGTTCCTTTGTGTTCCTTGTGAAACATAGGGCCTCGACAAAAACATGCCATTCTCCACGGTCTCTTTTTTTTATGGCTTCCCAGCTCTTTCCGGTCCTCTTGGCTTCCTCCAGTATACTACGTTGCCATGTTTGTTTTGGTCTTCCTCTACGTCTTGTTCCCTGGGGGTTCCACTCTAAGGCCTGCCTAGCTCTGTTGCTTGTATCTTTTCTAACCTTTCTGTACTAGATAATAATGAATCTGATGATTAATAGACCATTTTAACACAGGCTAAATTTATTTTTTTCACTTAGTCGTATGCACATGACATGTTTTGAATGTTATTATTTTTAAAACTCTTTTTCTCATTTATTTTCATTGCACACAGTTTCTCTTTCTGTTATGGGATCCTTTACATTTGTAAATATGTGTTTATTTTCATTTCAAATTCTATATTTATAAACAAAATTCACATGAAATAATGTTTCATTAATCCATTTGTTTTTTAGGCTATACTATTATGCACCCTTCTTTCCAACGACCAATACGTACACGTGTCCAGCCCATGCATACAGATATCAGACATTTTGAGCAGCATTCTGGTTTTTTGGAAATTCGATCAGCAATTTTAAGGTAAGCTATGCTGAGACTGTCATTGTGATTTTTTTCATTGACTTATGGACATAGTGAATTCATTATTGAATGTTTATTGCTCAAATGTGTTGATTTTTTTACCTTATATTTCTCCCTTATCTTACGCAGCCTTGATCACGGAGACAGAAGTCTGGTTCTTCGGTCCAGTAACCAAACTAGTGAAGATGGGGATGAAGTGGTGGTAGAACACTCAGCTCGATATATTTGGAAAAAGGTTTGTTGTTGAATGATTTGATCTAGCTCAATCCAAAAATGTATGCTTTTAAATTTTAAGCTAAATTTTTAAAATATTTTGTTTGTTTCAGGTTGAGTCAGTTCCATTCATTGTAGTCATAAAGTCTTACTATGAGAGGCAAGAACAAAAGCAACTCAAGAGCATACTGAGTGAGTGAATTTTATAATCCTGACCTGCAGGACAGTATATTACCATGTTTTATTTGGAAAAGATGAAATATAGATATTTTTCATTTCCAATTATTCACTTTATTCTTGTAGTGCTCAGCCAACCAGAACTGTTGTACCATCGCCTGGATTTGTTTCCCAATGACAAGATGTGTTACCATTTAAAGCAGTTGTCCACACCAGGTTAGTGTTTGTCCTAACACTTGATTATGTGTGATGCAACATTCTGTAGGAGCAAGAATAAAATGCACTTGTGTCTAAATTCATTGAAATATTTTTTAATGTTTTTAAATCTGCACTGCATTGTTTTTTTCTATTTAGCTTTTGATATAACAATGTATCCACTATGATTAAACTAAAATGGAAGCTGTAGAGGTTTTCTGCTGACAAGATTACCAATTATCAGAGTTTTGTTAACTTAAATTTTAGATTCAATGTCCTAGGTTTCATTTAGTTGAACTTCAATTTAGTACTCATATTTAAGCAATTATTATTAATGAATAGAACTCTTTAAAAATGTTCTTCTTTTAACACTGAATCCAGTTTTGCATATAATAGAAAATGGTATGAATTTCTGTTGAAAGTCATACTGCCAACATAAATTTTACTTTTCACTTTAAATGTCAAGTTTTACTAAAGCTTGATAAACTGATTGGTGTCATACAATCCTGAATACAAATCTTCACGTCCTATGCAGGGGTTCAAATGTGTGAACCTTAGTTTGGCAGTCAAGAACTTAACACATCCCACTAGAAAAGTGATTAAACAATGTGATGTATATTGTTAACTTTAAAAAAAAAATGTCTGTACTGTGTTGTGACTAGCAGCGCAAGTCTGACTGATACTATCTTGTGTGTGTTTAGACATGAGCACAGTGTTTCTGTCAGCCAACAGCTTCATCAACCCTTTTGAGCACTTGAGTGAAGAGGAAACAAAGAGATCTGTGCAGAGTTACATTGCCTACCTTAAGGATGATACCAGGCTTATTACTAACCCTGGACTTAAGGTAAGTAAAGATAGGTTAAGGTGATCTACATTTGAAATCTCATCTGTTGCATATTAGTCAACAGTTGGTAAATTTTTAAAAGTAATTGAAAACAAAAAGTCAACTTAAAAAAGTAAATGTTGAAACTTTAAAAAAAAAATCTTTTTTTTTGCTGCAGCCTCAAGTAAGAAATGATGTGGCAGCAACTGGAAGGATTACAGAAGAATGGTTGAAAAGACATAAAGCCAGCAACTTGAATGATTATATTATAAGAAGGTAAGTTAATGTTTGCTAGCTAATAGTAAACTCACTAAAGATTTGATGAGCTACTTTTTCTGATTAATATTGTAATGACTCTAGCTATTCAGGCTCTCTGTAAACACTGCACCGTAGGACACAATGAACTCTAAGAACTTGACAACTCTGGTCTCCAAAATAACTTACATTGTAATGTCCAATAAATCAACAGCCAATACTGAACAATTGACAACAAGTAACACTGACTATACAAATGCACTTTAGATAAACATACTGTAATATCAAACTCTACTGGCCTCTCTGTCTTGTCCTGGACTTTTACTGGGTTCAACTGTTCCTGGCTGACTTCACAGTGGACTCGCTATACTGGACTTGATCTTGAATCGTGACTTTTGAACTGAATTGTCTTGACTCTTTATTTAGGTCCCCAAAGGTCATCTTAAAACCAATGAAACGTGACTTGACTGTCATGATTATTGTTTACAACAGATCTTGTCAGTCATCACGGTTGACCACTTGCACTGACTAGTGTTATGTGTGTCAGCAGATTAAAATTAAACACACACGATTACTCCTATCTGCATTATAACAGTTATAACAATACATAACAAATTTTTTGCTCTTTTGCAGATATGTGGGTACACCAATAGGAGTTTTGAGAACCTTCCCTGGTACTTTGTTAGACAAGATGTTTGATCCTACTAAAAGAGAATGGTTAGTCATGACATAAATTCAGTATCCAGTTTTCTTAGTTATAATTGTACTTAACATATATGTATTTTTTCTGTGCTTGCGGTCAATGAGCCATCAGACAATGTTATATAAATATCATATACATTGTTTCCTTTAGGTACACCCGAGCTTTGGAACACCCTGGACATGTGACACTCTCGGCCCCTTACTTGGACGTAGGAGGTGCAGGCTACATTGTCACCATCAGTCATACAATATTTGAGGGAAAGTAAGTTCAACAAGAATAAATAGGGGTAATGTCATGCATCAGTTGTTGCCAATAATAATAACAGAATTTGAAGTAGTACTGGACACTTGTATTCTAGGACCATCTGAAATCTGGAAGTAAAAATATCCCTTAAAGTAAAAGCCTGATAAATAGCAACTTTTTTCCATACACTATTCCTTGTTCTTTGAGAGATTAAGAATAGAGCAGTAGATATTATAAAGGAAAGGTAATAAAGTCAGCAAGTCAATTGTAATTTTCGCTTTATTCCACTATTATTTATTCAATTCTTTGATATTGTGTCTTTGTATTGAAAGAATTCAATGAGACCTAATTATTTTACTTATTCTTTATGTCTCTATTTTGTGATAGAGAAATATCTTGTTATCAGTATTAAATTTGTACACTTCTATTATGATTTTATTAGTCTACCTTAAGAAAGAACATATTTTTGAAGTAATCGAAATCAATGTTTTGTTTTGTTCAGGCCAGCGGCTCTCCATTCTCCATCAGATAAGGTTGTGGCTGTCATGGGCATTGACATGACATTGGGCTACTTCCATAAACTGTTGATAGCTCACATCAAGCCTTGTGACACTAAAGGTGTTAGGTGAGTAGTTTTGGTTTTCCATTGTCTGAGAGCTCATAGTTTCTGATTTGAAATGCAGCAACTCTGTAAAATTTAATTCTAAAAACAAAATTATAATATAATACAAATAGAAAAATATGTCTAGTTTAAACAAAATAACTTTAATACTTTTAAAATAAAGACAAGCTTAACACTGTCTCTACCATGCTTCAATTTAAGTTTGACAACTTTGTTATCAGAAAATGTTACATTTGTTTTAAAGGAAATGCATGTTGTTTTTTTTAAGTATCTATGAATGGTAATGAAACTATAATACTTGGTTATGAAAATTTTATAACACATTTAAAACATATGAAATGGAAATTTTAAGCTCTATCATTCAAAAGATGAGAAATGACCAATTGTGTATCTCTATAGACTAGATCTAAGAAATATATTGTTATGACTCTGCCATGTGCACCGCCATCCAGGCTAGTGCACAGGTGCGCACTTCTAGTGAACGGACTAGAACAGGATATTGACATTGTGAGAATAATGACTTTCCACCCATGTTGAGAGTCAAGATGAAGAGACAGTGCTAAATGGAGATCTTGTTTTATGTATCTGTGATGTCATGTAAATAAACCATGGAACTATACTAAAGGAACGCTGACTTCAAAATAAGGTCTTTGCGCATCCTGTCTGCGCATACTGCAATATTTTTAAAAAACATTACCAAGACAATGAAGAATTGTACGCCTCAAACGCGCGCGATTAACCCGTGTTGATTAGAAAATGGTATTTAGCTCTTTATAAACGAATTCTTAAAAACTTCATCCATTTTCAGACAAGCTGTTAGTTGGATATATTTTTTAAAGAAAGAGATCATCACAAAATTATTTTATTTTTGATCATCTTACTAAAAATTATATGTTCACAGGGATTCCAACGTTGGGTTTTTTATACTAGATCTGGTGCAATTATATATGCTACTTGCAGATGAGCTTGCGCAAAAACATAAAAGATAAATTAAAACTCATATGGTACGCCGCTCCTCATTGGCACTCTTATTTTGTTCCCCAAAGTCCGAATTCCGACAAGTAAATCAACATTTTTTTTTTAATGTCAAAAGAAAATATTGAATACAAAATAGGCCTACCATTATTGTTTACATTTCATCTTATTGTAGCCTACATTTGGTTAAGCTAAGCGCTAATGCTTCTTATATTTTATGACAAGGGTCATTTATAATCATGCCAAAACATTTTTCCGATATGTCTCTAACACATTCAGTCCTAAGAAAATAATATAATTTATTAAGGACATGGATTCTATAATATGTCTAAATTCTTTTACGGACTTATTTGAAAACTATGTCTTGAATGTAGACCCAGATCTACTGCCAATTTATCTTCTAGATCTAGGTCTAGATTCAAGTTGTAGTCTTGACTAAAATATTGATCTAGATCCATCTATTCATTTAAATCTATTCTGGATCAGATTTACATATAAATCTACACAAGATCCAGTAACTATAGTAGCCTAAATTTAGGTTGAATCTAGAAATTAGATTATTATTTAGATCTAGATTATATTTAGAAAATAATCTATAGTGGATCTAGAGTCCTAAAGTTAATAAAGTGTCTCTTTCTTTTCTCTTTCTCCTTAAATTATCTCTCCGATAGATAATCTATATATGGATTTAGATATTTATTCTATATCTATAGTTGTAGTAGATGTTTAGACAGTTAATGAGGTATAAAATCTATTTAATTAGAATATTTAGGTCTACTAAACGGATAAAGCTTAGATTTTACGTCTGGATTAATAGGCTATTCTAGATCTATTTCTGTAATTTGTAATGTAGATCTAGATTATAGATCTAGCCTATAATGACTATCTTATCTTATATATTACAGACGTTACTTTAAAAAAGAAGATGATTACGTCCTACGCGTCATGCATTTAGTCATGCATATTAACCAATGACTTAAACTCAGCCAAGTCACTGGTTTTCCTGGCTAGCTCAGCAACTCATTCCATGCTCTATATGTAATACAATGTTCGAGTAATTATTTTTTGATTGCGCAATATATCCTGCTATTTGAATATGTGTATGTTTACTTTTCTAGTTTAAAAAATGGTAGAAAAAACGGTGACTGAAAATTACAAAGGCATAAGATCTAAAGCTAGTACGTTCTTCTCAAGTGTAGCCTACATTTAAATATATATAATTGAATGATAGCCATTCATAAACTACCTTATATAATACAACAATTATGACACCTTTGCTTAGATTAGTAAATAGCACATCTTTGCATTTTTTTTTTGATTGGCCAAGGCTAGATCTTTTCACGCTAATCTTCAAAAAATATAACTTTTTTGTTATAAATAGAAGTGAAAGTTCAAAATATAGTATATCCATTTGACTTTTTAACTAAATTTACCTTCAAATTGTTGTTTAAAAACATTTTGGAACTACACATCACTGTAGCTGTAAGTCTTTATTTTAGACTATATTATTATTAGAGGCCCACTTATTTATATTTTTTATTGCAACTATTAAATATATTTCAAGTAGATCTATGTGTATAATCTGTTATGTAATTATTTTTAAAAGTACATAAGCACACACTCCACCTTGCCCACGTATTTTTTAGATCTAGTACGGTAAAAATAACGTATGTATAACAAATAACCATCCCCCCCCACACACACAAAAAAAAAATTTATAAAAGATTCTGTACCAATCTCAATGAAACTTACCATGAATATAAGAAAAAAAAGAAACAAAAAATCAAAACACCCGAAAATACCCGGGTAAAATAGCTAGTTGAAATTAATAATGTATAAAATCTGGCAATCTGTGTATATTTAAAACTTAAATATAGATTTAGGCATTTTCGTTATCGAATATTGATCTACAGTGTTTACAATCAATCTAGATGCCCAATCTACACTGTCGTAATATATAAACCTTGTAATAATCAAACTGATAATAGATCTAGATTAGAAAAACTTATAGACAAGCAATATGTTTTCACTAGAAATAGATTCTATTTTCTAGATATAGCGCTAGATCTAATATTACTTTAAATTACGGCATTTTATTTGTCTGTAAACACTGTAGATCTATTTACGCTAAGGAAAATGCCTAGATCTATTTTCTAGTTTTAAATATACCCAGCTTAAAATTACTTTATTAACATGGTTTTAAGTAGCATCATATATTAGATCTATTCTAGACTCATACATATCGTCTACAAAAACGAATACTAGATCTGATTAGGCTATGGGTGCATTAATTAGGTAGACTTACACGTTGATTTCAGTTGATTTTTTTAAAATATAGTCTAGAATTAAAGTGTCCATTTCTATTATCGTAAAGATATAGGTAGTTAAGCTTAGCTCTAATAAGGATTGCTAAAAAATATAATAGCATCTAAATATAGGCCTACCGTGTGCGAATAAGTCTACTTTCAATGGACCTAATAGGTTACATTTTTTTCCTCATAATCTAGATTTTTAAAAATCTCTTAATACTATATTTAGGTTATAGATGCATAAAAATTTAATGTTTAATAAAAGGGGTCCTTTTTATCGATCGCACCACGTTTATTAATTTCGTTTACAATAGGCTTATATATATATATAGGACTAGGTTTTGTATTAATTACTGTCGACTGTTCTTATGCAAATGAATTAAACTACTGAAAGATATTAATGACATTCTCTATGGATTTCGTTTTTTTTTTTCATGTATATAAGTAGGTCTACATTTATAAGTAGCGCATAAAAAATTATCCAGATCTAGTAGAAAATACCTAACATAAACTTTACTAAACGAACCGCAAATTCAAAACAGAAGGATAGACTTAGAGTGAATTTGACGCCAAGGGTGATCAAAAATAAAATCATTTGTGATAAGCTCTTGCTCTAATAAAATATATCTACCATAACAGCTTGTCTGAAAATGGTTTAAGTTTATATCGACCTGTTTAGAAAAAGCTAAAAAACATTTTCTAATCAACACGGGTAAGTCGCGCGCGTTCGAGGCGTAAAATCCTTCTTTGTCTCCATCATTTTATTTTGTAAAAATTGCAGGATGCGTATTGACATGCGCAAAGAACCTGTTTTCTATACGGCTTTGTAAAAAAACCTCGAAGTCAGCGTTCCTTTAGTATAGTTCCATGAATAAACATTGTTGTTCTCACAATGTCAATATCCTGTTCTAGTCCGTTCACTAGAAGTGCGAACCTGTGCACTAGCCTGGATGGCGGTGCGCATGGCAGAGTCATAACAATATTATGATCCAAATGATTTTTTAAAATATATTTTCAAACTTTATATGTATACCATTTTAAAACACATGATAGTCCTGAGCTCATTATCCCATGTCACTACAATCTGCAACATCACTCTAAAGAACATTTTTTTAAGCTGCCACTCTTTCAAAGAACATCCTGCTTGGTAAAAACATGTTAAAGAATGGAATTCTGGATGTTAGCAAAGGGAAACTATTCAATATAAAGTATTAATAAATTAAAACAGGGGAGGAATAAAAGAAGAAGTTTTATAGCTCCGGACGTTGCCAGCATTAATCTGTTCACTGCGGCTAGGTCAAATCATTGCCTCTTCTTGCATTATGATGTTTAAAAAAAATGTAAACATCAAATTATAACTATTTTAAAGGGTATCACTTTTTGTTTACTGAATATTGGCATGTATTTCCCCAGGTGTTTCCTAATGGATGATAAAGGTTACTTGATAGCCCATCCTGGACACATAGACCCCACTGGTAAAGGTCCAGCTGAACAAAGGCATATTACCCACATGGTTTGTACTGATTTAACCTTTACTGACTACAAGAAATAAAGTTTTAATTTTAAAAAATGTGAACATTATTTTTGGTAAGGATTCGGCACTAACATACATTTGTTGACTTAGACACAGCACAATATATCTGAAAACTTAATACTCGTATGAAGTCTTCAGGATGTAATAAGTCAAGTTAATAAGTTGTAGGACATAATCATCTTCTTTTTTGAAGTAACGTCTGTATTATATAAGATAAAATAATACGTAGATGATGTTAAACTGCTGTGATGCATTGTTCCAACTTATTAGTCATTTCTTGTACTCTTTGATTCAGGAACCATTGGTAGCCAATGACATACTCAACCACAGAGGCTTTGTGCAGAAGAAGTTGTGCAACCGGTACAATGACAGAACTGTGCAGAGATATTTTAATGTAATTTGATCTTTTATTTATACTAGTGTTAGAAATAGAGATAACTCAGTTCATCTTTTGTTTGATTTGTGATAGTGATAAAAGAGTTTTGTTTCTTCTCTAGTTTAACACCAGTTTTGTTGGTACTTTGACCAATTTGGTCCATGGAGAACAGTGTGCTAGATATCAGGTAAGAAATGATGTGACCTAGTGGAGTTTTTTTGTTTGAAAAATAGAATCTCATGTTGATAGGTGAATAGTGAACAGTAAATCATCTGCATATGATAGAGAGGGGAGATGGTGATTAGTGAACCGCCTGAAAATGATTCAGCTGTAAGAGATGTTCAGTTTGAATAGGTTAGGAAAACCATTTTGTTTGTGAAAAAATTATGTTAAACTTTGACAAAGCAATTAATTTAATGCACTTATTTTCTCTGTACCAGATCACTCCCATCCCAGGAACTAATGCTTTTCTTGGCCTGGTGAACAACACTTGTGATACAGCCACTGCCTTCTGTCCCTGTAGCATGGTGAGCATAGCATGCTTTTGTATTTCTCAAACTTTGTGGCGTCATTGATTCATCTTGTCATTCATGTTGCTTCATTATATTTTTTTTCTCTGGCTTAGAAATAAGTTAAAAGAAGATAGACCTGCTTATGCATACAAAATGTATCTAGTGACCTGTTATGCTGTCTAGAGAGCACACTGTTGTGAAAGGATCTTGATGTGTGTGTGTGTATGTCTGGTGTGTGTGTGTATGTCGCCGAGCATGAGTGTCACCCTTAAGTTACGCCCCTGTTCTGTACCTGTCCAGCGTTTGAATGGGTCAGCCTAGCAGGAGTAACGTGAGGTCAAGAATGCAGAAGTTCAGTTAGCGGCTAGGCTTGTTGGTTGTAGGTTGTGAGGTAGAAATGAAACTAGAAAATAAAGTGCTGCTAGTTAATATAAAAGAAAGCTATTCGTTTGTTACTTTGATTTGATATCTTGTGATTTATTATAATTAGAAAGTTGTCACACACACTGTATTTCGCCTAGTTTTCGTTGCTTTTCATTTGTGAATAATTCTATTCAAGTGTTCATGAGAAAGTTGAAAAGTAAAAAAAAATAACAAAACTTTAGTTATAGTTTTTTTGTTTTTTTTTCTTTTTGAAAATTTTTTTGTATAATGTTGAATATTTTTTTGATCTCTTGTAGTATGACCGTCTCTGTCTCAACTGTAAGCGTATGGAGCAGACTGAGTGTGAGTGCCCCTGTGAATGTCCACTTGAGATGGACTTCTGTAGTGGTCAACTTTTGGACATTGATGACAAGTGAGTTTTTTTACTTTGAAAACATTACATCCATCTGTTTTTATTTTCTAACATAGTTTTTGGATTTTGTTGCAACAACTTAAATGCTTTGTATTACATCTCCAGGAACCCGAGCTGTCCACATGACCCTGAGAGAGAAAAGTTGGCTGTGCCTGAGACTGTTTTGAAAGTAGAGTTGGAACAGTGTCTCCCTGCAAGCTGTGAGAAGAGAACCACTAAGCTGTAAGTCACGGGACATTTTTTTTTAATTTCTTGAATTTTAAAGTAAGTCACTAACACAATAGTATTAAAATGTTTTTTTGTTAGGTGTAATGCACAAATTGTAAGACAAATTTCCATATGGACAATAAAGATTATTATTATTATTATTATTATTAATAGCATTCACAATACTTACAAATCTATATGAATAGCTGTAGAGACTTTTTTTTTTCATTACTATAGAGACTGTTTGGGTTTATTTTTCCTTACTATAGAGATTGTTTGGGTGTGATGGACTGTCAGTGGTGTCAAGTGCAGAAAGATGGCAAGACACCCCTAGAGACACCATACTGTGGCTCACAGAGAGTTTGTTTTGGTGGTGTACTGGGTGCTCACTCTCCATATGGAGATGAGATTAGTGGTGAGTTTACAGTTACTTACTTAGTTGTTTTTTTTTCCTCCTTATTTTGCATTAGTATCCATACAAACAATTTATTTATAATTAGCCTCTTTGATGAAATGTGTGTTTTTTTAATATTACCCCTTGTATTTTTCTTACAGTAGAGCCAGAGGGTCTAGAGCAGACGGGAGTCAAGAGTACCCCTGTGGGGCCTGTCGCTGGAGGGATCATGGGCTGCTTCCTGTTGCTGGCTCTGGGGGTGTATTGCTACAGGCACCATGTCCACAGACACAACCACCATTACATGAGCACCTTGCCAGACAACACCAACAGGATCTCCCACTACTACAACGATGAGGACCAGGAGGGGGCTGAAGATGTCAGTGCCGGAGAATGTAAGTGAGCCTGTAGTTCTTCTAACAGGAAATGATTTACTTCAACCTGAACTCTATATTGAGATTTGTTTCTTCTTTAACTCTTAGTCTCCGTAAATATTTTTCCACGTTCCAATAGAATTATTTTTTATTTCACTATACTGTTCAGATTTAACTTCAATAGCTTTTTGTTTGTTATCAGAAAATGTTATTTTTTGGTATAGAATTAATGATGATCTTATTACACAACGCAAATCAAAGTTCATAAAACCAAAAACTAATTTAATTAAAAGGGGTCAAATGATGATCAAATCGATGTTGGTATCATCAATTAAGAGAGAAAGAGTTTATGTATTGTAATTTTTTTTCCCTAGTTTATTTTATATATTTTATTGTCATTTTTTTTTAGGTCATACAAATTTTGTGTTGGCTTCCTTTGAAAATCCTGCAAGTGTTTCTCCATATCGAGTAAACACATCCTATAGACGACCAGCTGGAGGGGACAGTGACCATGGCTACAGCACAATGACCCCCCATGAAGACAGTGAGCATGCGTCTATGCCATGCTTAGATCCGTTATCTATCGGTAAAGATAGATTTAGGCCTGCTGGCCATACATTGTCGCTGTGCAAGCCTCCGGTGCTTCCTCCGCCACCCCAATCTTATTCTCGTCGAAGTCGGAGCCCAACGCCGCCTCAGACTCGCCTGCCTACCTCAACTTATTCGGTCATCCCCGAACAGACAGTCCTTCCTTTTAATAAGAGGCCCGTCAGCATGCTGGACAAGTCCCAAACTGTCATTCCAGAACAAGGGCCTCACAGTATTTTAGCCAATGTCCAGGTTCATATGGTAGATTCACACTGACCTTGGCTTCTGGATACAAAACTGCAACTAGTGACACAAGACACATAGTGTCTTTGTGTTCTCTCATCAAAGTGATATAATCAGGATGTACTTAAAAACAGTTGCCATCACTATACAATAAAAGCATTACATGGTTTGTCAACATGAAGACAACTACACAATGGAATGTGTAAGAATGAACTAGATCATGCTTGATCTTAGGATTAGCAGTATAATCATGTGTTCTGAAATCTTTTGATTGAATGCTGACACTATTGATTGTTTGAATGTTGTGAAAAGTGTCAAACAAGAGGATCTCAAAATTGTTTAGATTATATGGGAGACTTCGAACCTTTGTTCATCAAATTTTGTGATGTTTTTAAAATTTATATATTTAGAATTTTCTGAAGAGTATTTTCTTTGTTTATACTTTGTGAAAAATTAAAGAAATATCAAGGTAAAAAGAAAATTCAATCTGAGAATATATTAGTATTGAAAGATCTAACATAATTTCATCCTAGATGACATTCCAGAAAAAAGAATGTTCTAGAATATTAGTCTAGTCCTTTTCCTCATGTGGCCATTCTCTTTCTGTTACCATAAATAGCTCTCCCTTCAGTTACAACTAGCCAACAATTTTTGTGAGAATGTAGACTTTGAATGTGATGGAGGCAGAATCTGAGTAGCATAACATAATGGACTGTGATCATTTATTGGAATGTGTACTTCTCTGTACATTGTATACAAAATAATTTTTTTGTTCTTGACATGTGTCTGTTAAATCTAGAGGGTAACGTTGAATGGGTATTATTTCTAGCTGATTTTTAAAAAAAGTTTGTATTGTTTTCTTTTGTGATTGCAAGTGTCACAATGGACCTCATTCACC
>JADKLZ010075286.1:0-13098 GCA_021533235.1 Biomphalaria straminea | reverse complement strand
TAGCAATGCTAGACTTTGTTTGATTTGGTGGTAGCAATGCTAGACTTGGTTGGTGTTTACGATCAGGTAGCTGGGAGGGGAATGTCATGTCTTGGTTTTCATCCTAATTATTTTTTTGGGGCACACTCATAAATCTGGAACTACTTTTTGACTTAAGTCGCAGGGATGGGTGAAGGTGGTGACAATTATTGGAGTTTTGACTTTTCAAACAAGAAAAATCTTTATGTCTACCAGCTCATAAAGTACCTTTCAAATGCTGAGGCAATGATGGGGGATTGGTTGTATTGTAAGAAACAATATCTACCTGGACCTCCAGATTGCAATAGAAAAGTGAAAAGTTAACTTTGTAGCAAAACTTTTAGAACAAAACAAAATACTGGCACAACATGGAGCGGTAGAAATAGTCTTATTGTAGAGAAGTGGAAGTAATATCATTTCTGTATATATCTTTTTCTTATTAATGGTTTAGTTATTGTCAGGTTATATACACTATTTTTACTATGTAGACCAGTGCTTTAGATTGTACTCAGAATCATTTGCAATAATGCAATGTTAATTATAATGTATAATGTTAATTGTTTTTCTGTAATTATTTTCCACATTCCAATGGAATTATTCTTTTTGCTCATTAGTGTTACACTACACTGTTATAATTAAACTTCAAATAACTTGTTTGTGTGTAATCATAAATGTTTATTAGATTTATAATTAAAGGAGAATGCATGCACTTTTTATATAACACAGATTAAAATGTTTAAAACCAAAAAAAGTAATTTAATTTAATGTGGTCAATTCAATGCTGTTATTGTTAATTAGGAAAGAAAGTTGGGAATAAGATATGAAATTGATTTCTTTTTTTTTTGTCTGCTATCTAGCAATCACCAATCACACATTAGGTTTTCTGAGAGCATTTGAAATGATTGAAGATTTGATGGAGTCCAAAGCTATTTCAGGTGAGGAGACAGTTTATCACATCTAATAGTTTGTTATAGGAGTGATATTTTATGTAACCATAATGTTCAATGGTGTTTCTATCCACTACACAGATAATGCTATGATCCTGTATGTTAGCCGTGGCCTTCTTTCTTCTTTGACTGAAGCCAGGGAGGTGATGGATGTTGTGGCTATACATAATGCTAAAACAGGGCACAAAGTCATTATAAACACATACGCTGTCATTGATGGTAATTTAACCCATTTTTTTTTTAGGAAAGATCAAATTAAATTGAATTTAAATTAAGACTTTCATGCTCTTACATTATTGTGTCTTTATCTATCACATATCAATTCTCATCATTTCTTTAGATGGCAAGACAATTATGTATGAAAAAAGTTTCTTGAAAGATGTGGCGTACCAGAACTTTGCCAGATACGATGTGCAGTATAGACTGAAGAGTCCCCCAGTCATTGTAAGTCTGTGTCTGTGCTGAAGCTCACATAGCTGACCTTCCCTTTCCTTTCTAGATTTGGTTCTAGTGAAACTAACACTCTTAGTGTAAGGCAGGTCCTAATAGAACAAGAAAATACGGTTACAATTTAAATGGAATATACATGGAGCACTTCAGTTCTCATCTGCCCATTGACTTATTTTGTCATAGTGGTGCTGTGACAGTTTGTGTAACCAATTTCCTTCAGCTTTCCTCGTCAACAACTGTTCTTAGCAAGATATCAAAAGGGAGGCCGGTCCATATTCTTTTTGGTTCATATCCAGCTAGGTTTTCTATGGATGACCCTTTCTTCATGCTCAAACTTAACCTTGAAGAGAAAGACTTTTAATTGCAGAACAGGGACATTTTTGTGTGAAAATACTGAACTAATCCACCAATAATCAAATGACTGCCTAAAGATCATGTCTTCCCTTTATATGTCTTTGGATTTAAGTTTAAATCTAGAAAATATGTTAACAACTCCAGAATCAGAAGTAAAATTAAACATCATTTTTCATTATTGCCCCTGAGCTAATCTTTTGTTTTCTCATAGCTATACTACTATAGCAACAAAGGTAGTCTAGTTATGAGACGCATTAGCAATTGAGACTTGAGCTAGACACACAGCTACTTAAACTTGAATATTTAATGTATATTGGTTGCTTTGGCCTTACAACCCCTAAACCTTCTGTGTGCTGGTGTCCAATAGTATCAATACAATTACATGCTCTTTACATGAGTGCACAGTCAAGCATGACAATATTCTATAATATTGTTTTAATATTTGGAAGGTCTAATAGGACCATAAGGGAAAAAAGATTTAACTGATGCTCAAAGTGGATCAACATTTGTTCTCACTGAAATTACATGAAGTTAATATGTGACTGTCTGTTCACAGCGTGGCATAATGATGGCCATTAACTCCACCCAAGACTTGAGTTCTAGTGTTGGAAGGTTCTACCTCCCTTTGAACCGTACAGCCGAGGATGACCCTGTATTCTCATTGCCCTATATTGATGAGGCTGATCGAGGTGAGCAGATTTGTTTTCTTTTTCAATGAGTTCATTCTTAGATTTATTCACCAAAAAAAAAAAAAACAAATTATTTTTTTTACTTTTACTTTAGTCATTCCTTTTTTTTTTAAATTTAATTTGTATTGTGTTATTTGGAGAAAATAACTCAGTAATTTATCTATTAGCTGTTTCTTAGTGTTAATCCTTAGCATAATTACTTACAGCTCTGACCATGAGTCTGAGCCAGCCTTGTGTCCACACACTACCAGACAAACCTGACCTTCACCACTTGATAGGCCTGGTTGGCATTGACCTTCACATGGAGGATGTGGTCCAGGATGTGACCTATTACAGTCATGCCGACAACTCTTATGCTTTTATTGTGACCTCGCAGGGTGAGTATTTAGTCACACCTAGTAGTCCTAACACCTTATTTCTACCTGAATTGAATGTCTTAAAAAAAAACTTTTTTGCCTCATTAATATTTCTTTTTATGGAAAAATAAAACTCTTTCTAATTGTTGAATGCAACTTACTATTTATTAAGCTTGACATAGGAGTTGATTTAGAATTGGAAAGCTGTCAGCTCAGCTAAATGACTCACTGCTTGTGTGTTTGAAAATAAACGTGTTCTGTCATCATCATCGTTCCTTTGTGTTCCTTGTGAAACATAGGGCCTCGAAAAAAACATGCCATTCTCCACGGTCTCTTTTTTTTATGGCTTCCCAGCTCTTTCCGGTCCTCTTGGCTTCCTCCAGTATACTACGTTGCCATGTTTGTTTTGGTCTTCCTCTACGTCTTGTTCCCTGGGGGTTCCACTCTAAGGCCTGCCTAGCTCTGTTGCTTGTATCTTTTCTAACCTTTCTGTACTAGATAATAATGAATCTGATGATTAATAGACCATTTTAACACAGGCTAAATTTATTTTTTTCACTTAGTCGTATGCACATGACATGTTTTGAATGTTATTATTTTTAAAACTCTTTTTCTCATTTATTTTCATTGCACACAGTTTCTCTTTCTGTTATGGGATCCTTTACATTTGTAAATATGTGTTTATTTTCATTTCAAATTCTATATTTATAAACAAAATTCACATGAAATAATGTTTCATTAATCCATTTGTTTTTTAGGCTATACTATTATGCACCCTTCTTTCCAACGACCAATACGTACACGTGTCCAGCCCATGCATACAGATATCAGACATTTTGAGCAGCATTCTGGTTTTTTGGAAATTCGATCAGCAATTTTAAGGTAAGCTATGCTGAGACTGTCATTGTGATTTTTTTCATTGACTTATGGACATAGTGAATTCATTATTGAATGTTTATTGCTCAAATGTGTTGATTTTTTACCTTATATTTCTCCCTTGTCTTACGCAGCCTTGATCATGGAGACAGAAGTCTGGTTCTTCGGTCCAGTAACCAAACTAGTGAAGATGGGGATGAAGTGGTGGTAGAACACTCAGCTCGATATATTTGGAAAAAGGTTTGTTGTTGAATGATTTGATCTAGCTCAATCCAAAAATGTATGCTTTTAAATTTTAAGCTAAATTTTTTAAATATTTTGTTGGTTTCAGGTCGAGTCAGTTCCATTCATTGTAGTCATAAAGTCTTACTATGAGAGGCAAGAACAAAAGCAACTCAAGAGCATACTGAGTGAGTGAATTTTATAATCCTGACCTGTAGGACAGTATATTACCATGTTTTATTTGGAAAAGATGAAATATAGATATTTTTCATTTCCAATTATTCACTTTATTCTTGTAGTGCTCAGCCAACCAGAACTGTTGTACCATCGCCTGGATTTGTTTCCCAATGACAAGATGTGTTACCATTTAAAGCAGTTGTCCACACCAGGTTAGTGTTTGTCCTAACACTTGATTATGTGTGATGCAGCATTCTGTAGGAGCAAGAATAAAATGCACTTGTGTCTAAATTCATTGAAATATTTTTTAATGTTTTTAAATTTAAACTGAAATAATCTTAAAAGAGTTGTTTTTTTCTTGGGAAATATTTCTGCACTGCAAGTCTGACTGATACTATCTTGTGTGTGTTTAGACATGAGCACAGTGTTTCTGTCAGCCAACAGCTTCATCAACCCTTTTGAGCACTTGAGTGAAGAGGAAACAAAGAGATCTGTGCAGAGTTACATTGCCTACCTGAAGGATGATACCAGGCTTATTACTAACCCTGGACTGAAGGTATGTAAAGATAGGTTAAGGTGATCTACATTTGAAATCTCATCTGTTGCATATTAGTCAACAGTTGGTAAATTTTTAAAAGTAATTGAAAACAAAAAGTCAACTTAAAAAAGTAAATGTTGAAACTTTAAAAAAAAAATAATTTTTTTTTTGCTGCAGCCTCAAGTAAGAAATGATGTGGCAGCAACTGGAAGGATTACAGAAGAATGGTTGAAAAGACATAAAGCCAGCAACTTGAATGATTATATTATAAGAAGGTAAGTTAATGTTTGCTAGCTAATAGTAAACTCACTAAAGATTTGATGAGCTACTTTTTCTGATTAATATTGTAATGACTCTAGCTATCCAGGCTCTCTGTAAACACTACACCATAGGACACAACGAACTCTAAGAACTTGACAACTCTGGTCTCCAAAATAACTTACATTGTAATGTCCAATAAATCAACAGCCAATACTGAACAATTGACAACAAGTAACACTGACTATACAAATGCGCTTTAGATAAACATACTGTAATATCAAGCTCTACTGGCCTCTCTGTCTTGTCCTGGACTTTTACTGGGTTCAACTGTTCCTGACTGACTTCACAGTGGACTCGCTATACTGGACTTGATCTTGAATCGTGACTTTTGAACTGAATTGTCTTGACTCTTTATTTAGGTCCCCAAAGGTCATCTTAAAACCAATGAAACGTGACTTGACTGTCATGATTATTGTTTACAACAGATCTTGTCAGTCATCACGGTTGACCACTTGCACTGACTAGTGTTATGTGTGTCAGCAGATTAAAATTAAACACACACGATTACTCCTATCTGCATTATAACAGTTATAACAATACATAACAAATTTGTTGCTCTTTTGCAGATATGTGGGTACACCAATAGGAGTTTTGAGAACCTTCCCTGGTACTTTGTTAGACAAGATGTTTGATCCTACTAAAAGAGAATGGTTAGTCATGACATAAATTCAGTATCCAGTTTTCTTAGTTATAATTGTACTTAACATATATGTATTTTTTCTGTGCTTGCGGTCAATGAGCCATCAGACAATGTTATATAAATATCATATACATTGTTTCCTATAGGTACACCCGAGCTTTGGAACACCCTGGACATGTGACACTCTCGGCCCCTTACTTGGACGTAGGAGGTGCAGGCTACATTGTCACCATCAGTCATACAATATTTGAGGGAAAGTAAGTTCAACAAGTTGTTGCTAAAAATAATAACAGAATTTGAAGTAGTACTGGACACTTGTATTCTAGGACCATCTGAAATCTGGAAGTAAAAATATAAAGTAAAAAGCTGATAAATAGCAACTTTTTTCCATACATTATTCCTTTTTCTTTGAGAGATTAATAATAGAGCAGTAGATATTATAAAGGAAAGGTAATAAAGTCAGCAAGTCAATTGTAATTTGTGCTTTATTCCACTATTATTTATTCAATTCTTTGAATTCAATGAGACCTAATTATTTTACTTATTCTTTATGTCTCTATTTTGTGGTAGAGAAATATCTTGTTATCAGTATTAAATTTGTACACTTCTATTATGATTTTATTAGTCTACCTTAAGAAAGAACATATTTTTGAAGTAATCAAAATCAATGTTTTGTTTTGTTCAGGCCAGCGGCTCTCCATTCTCCATCAGATAAGGTTGTGGCTGTCATGGGCATTGACATGACATTGGGCTACTTTCATAAACTGTTGATAGCTCACATCAAGCCTTGTGACACTAAAGGTGTTAGGTGAGTAGTTTTGGTTTTCCATTGTCTTAGAGCTCATAGTTTCTGATTTGAAATGCAGCAACTCTGTAAAATTTAATTCTAAAAACAAAATTATAATATAATACAAATAGAAAAATATGTCTAGTTTAAACAAAATAACTTTAATACTTTTAAAATAAAGACAAGCTTAACACTGTCTCTACCATGCTTCAATTTAAGTTTGACAACTTTGTTATCAGAAAATGTTACATTTGTTTTAAAGGAAATGCATGTTGTTTTTTTTAAGTATCTATGAATGGTAATGAAACTATAATACTTGGTTATGAAAATTTTATAACACATTTAAAACATATGAAATGGAAATTTTAAGCTCTATCATTCAAAAGATGAGAAATGACCAATTGTGTATCTCTATAGACTAGATCTAAGAAATATATTGTTATGACTCTGCCATGTGCACCGCCATCCAGGCTAGTGCACAGGTGCGCACTTCTAGTGAACGGACTAGAACAGGATATTGACATTGTGAGAATAATGACTTTCCACCCATGTTGAGAGTCAAGATGAAGAGACAGTGCTAAATGGAGATCTTGTTTTATGTATCTGTGATGTCATGTAAATAAACCATGGAACTATACTAAAGGAACGCTGACTTCAAAATAAGGTCTTTGCGCATCCTGTCTGCGCATACTGCAATATTTTTAAAAAACATTACCAAGACAATGAAGAATTGTACGCCTCAAACGCGCGCGATTAACCCGTGTTGATTAGAAAATGGTATTTAGCTCTTTATAAACGAATTCTTAAAAACTTCATCCATTTTCAGACAAGCTGTTAGTTGGATATATTTTTTAAAGAAAGAGATCATCACAAAATTATTTTATTTTTGATCATCTTACTAAAAATTATATGTTCACAGGGATTCCAACGTTGGGTTTTTTATACTAGATCTGGTGCAATTATATATGCTACTTGCAGATGAGCTTGCGCAAAAACATAAAAGATAAATTAAAACTCATATGGTACGCCGCTCCTCATTGGCACTCTTATTTTGTTCCCCAAAGTCCGAATTCCGACAAGTAAATCAACATTTTTTTTTTAATGTCAAAAGAAAATATTGAATACAAAATAGGCCTACCATTATTGTTTACATTTCATCTTATTGTAGCCTACATTTGGTTAAGCTAAGCGCTAATGCTTCTTATATTTTATGACAAGGGTCATTTATAATCATGCCAAAACATTTTTCCGATATGTCTCTAACACATTCAGTCCTAAGAAAATAATATAATTTATTAAGGACATGGATTCTATAATATGTCTAAATTCTTTTACGGACTTATTTGAAAACTATGTCTTGAATGTAGACCCAGATCTACTGCCAATTTATCTTCTAGATCTAGGTCTAGATTCAAGTTGTAGTCTTGACTAAAATATTGATCTAGATCCATCTATTCATTTAAATCTATTCTGGATCAGATTTACATATAAATCTACACAAGATCCAGTAACTATAGTAGCCTAAATTTAGGTTGAATCTAGAAATTAGATTATTATTTAGATCTAGATTATATTTAGAAAATAATCTATAGTGGATCTAGAGTCCTAAAGTTAATAAAGTGTCTCTTTCTTTTCTCTTTCTCCTTAAATTATCTCTCCGATAGATAATCTATATATGGATTTAGATATTTATTCTATATCTATAGTTGTAGTAGATGTTTAGACAGTTAATGAGGTATAAAATCTATTTAATTAGAATATTTAGGTCTACTAAACGGATAAAGCTTAGATTTTACGTCTGGATTAATAGGCTATTCTAGATCTATTTCTGTAATTTGTAATGTAGATCTAGATTATAGATCTAGCCTATAATGACTATCTTATCTTATATATTACAGACGTTACTTTAAAAAAGAAGATGATTACGTCCTACGCGTCATGCATTTAGTCATGCATATTAACCAATGACTTAAACTCAGCCAAGTCACTGGTTTTCCTGGCTAGCTCAGCAACTCATTCCATGCTCTATATGTAATACAATGTTCGAGTAATTATTTTTTGATTGCGCAATATATCCTGCTATTTGAATATGTGTATGTTTACTTTTCTAGTTTAAAAAATGGTAGAAAAAACGGTGACTGAAAATTACAAAGGCATAAGATCTAAAGCTAGTACGTTCTTCTCAAGTGTAGCCTACATTTAAATATATATAATTGAATGATAGCCATTCATAAACTACCTTATATAATACAACAATTATGACACCTTTGCTTAGATTAGTAAATAGCACATCTTTGCATTTTTTTTTTGATTGGCCAAGGCTAGATCTTTTCACGCTAATCTTCAAAAAATATAACTTTTTTGTTATAAATAGAAGTGAAAGTTCAAAATATAGTATATCCATTTGACTTTTTAACTAAATTTACCTTCAAATTGTTGTTTAAAAACATTTTGGAACTACACATCACTGTAGCTGTAAGTCTTTATTTTAGACTATATTATTATTAGAGGCCCACTTATTTATATTTTTTATTGCAACTATTAAATATATTTCAAGTAGATCTATGTGTATAATCTGTTATGTAATTATTTTTAAAAGTACATAAGCACACACTCCACCTTGCCCACGTATTTTTTAGATCTAGTACGGTAAAAATAACGTATGTATAACAAATAACCATCCCCCCCCACACACACAAAAAAAAAATTTATAAAAGATTCTGTACCAATCTCAATGAAACTTACCATGAATATAAGAAAAAAAAGAAACAAAAAATCAAAACACCCGAAAATACCCGGGTAAAATAGCTAGTTGAAATTAATAATGTATAAAATCTGGCAATCTGTGTATATTTAAAACTTAAATATAGATTTAGGCATTTTCGTTATCGAATATTGATCTACAGTGTTTACAATCAATCTAGATGCCCAATCTACACTGTCGTAATATATAAACCTTGTAATAATCAAACTGATAATAGATCTAGATTAGAAAAACTTATAGACAAGCAATATGTTTTCACTAGAAATAGATTCTATTTTCTAGATATAGCGCTAGATCTAATATTACTTTAAATTACGGCATTTTATTTGTCTGTAAACACTGTAGATCTATTTACGCTAAGGAAAATGCCTAGATCTATTTTCTAGTTTTAAATATACCCAGCTTAAAATTACTTTATTAACATGGTTTTAAGTAGCATCATATATTAGATCTATTCTAGACTCATACATATCGTCTACAAAAACGAATACTAGATCTGATTAGGCTATGGGTGCATTAATTAGGTAGACTTACACGTTGATTTCAGTTGATTTTTTTAAAATATAGTCTAGAATTAAAGTGTCCATTTCTATTATCGTAAAGATATAGGTAGTTAAGCTTAGCTCTAATAAGGATTGCTAAAAAATATAATAGCATCTAAATATAGGCCTACCGTGTGCGAATAAGTCTACTTTCAATGGACCTAATAGGTTACATTTTTTTCCTCATAATCTAGATTTTTAAAAATCTCTTAATACTATATTTAGGTTATAGATGCATAAAAATTTAATGTTTAATAAAAGGGGTCCTTTTTATCGATCGCACCACGTTTATTAATTTCGTTTACAATAGGCTTATATATATATATAGGACTAGGTTTTGTATTAATTACTGTCGACTGTTCTTATGCAAATGAATTAAACTACTGAAAGATATTAATGACATTCTCTATGGATTTCGTTTTTTTTTTTCATGTATATAAGTAGGTCTACATTTATAAGTAGCGCATAAAAAATTATCCAGATCTAGTAGAAAATACCTAACATAAACTTTACTAAACGAACCGCAAATTCAAAACAGAAGGATAGACTTAGAGTGAATTTGACGCCAAGGGTGATCAAAAATAAAATCATTTGTGATAAGCTCTTGCTCTAATAAAATATATCTACCATAACAGCTTGTCTGAAAATGGTTTAAGTTTATATCGACCTGTTTAGAAAAAGCTAAAAAACATTTTCTAATCAACACGGGTAAGTCGCGCGCGTTCGAGGCGTAAAATCCTTCTTTGTCTCCATCATTTTATTTTGTAAAAATTGCAGGATGCGTATTGACATGCGCAAAGAACCTGTTTTCTATACGGCTTTGTAAAAAAACCTCGAAGTCAGCGTTCCTTTAGTATAGTTCCATGAATAAACATTGTTGTTCTCACAATGTCAATATCCTGTTCTAGTCCGTTCACTAGAAGTGCGAACCTGTGCACTAGCCTGGATGGCGGTGCGCATGGCAGAGTCATAACAATATTATGATCCAAATGATTTTTTAAAATATATTTTCAAACTTTATATGTATACCATTTTAAAACACATGATAGTCCTGAGCTCATTATCCCATGTCACTACAATCTGCAACATCACTCTAAAGAACATTTTTTTAAGCTGCCACTCTTTCAAAGAACATCCTGCTTGGTAAAAACATGTTAAAGAATGGAATTCTGGATGTTAGCAAAGGGAAACTATTCAATATAAAGTATTAATAAATTAAAACAGGGGAGGAATAAAAGAAGAAGTTTTATAGCTCCGGACGTTGCCAGCATTAATCTGTTCACTGCGGCTAGGTCAAATCATTGCCTCTTCTTGCATTATGATGTTTAAAAAAAATGTAAACATCAAATTATAACTATTTTAAAGGGTATCACTTTTTGTTTACTGAATATTGGCATGTATTTCCCCAGGTGTTTCCTAATGGATGATAAAGGTTACTTGATAGCCCATCCTGGACACATAGACCCCACTGGTAAAGGTCCAGCTGAACAAAGGCATATTACCCACATGGTTTGTACTGATTTAACCTTTACTGACTACAAGAAATAAAGTTTTAATTTTAAAAAATGTGAACATTATTTTTGGTAAGGATTCGGCACTAACATACATTTGTTGACTTAGACACAGCACAATATATCTGAAAACTTAATACTCGTATGAAGTCTTCAGGATGTAATAATTTAGTTAATAAGTTGTAGGACTTCATCATCTTTTTTGAAGTAACGTCTGTATTATATAAGATAAAAAATAATACGTAGCTGTGGTTAAACTGCTGTGATACATTGTTCCAACTAATTAGTCATTTCTTGTACTCTTTGATTCAGGAACCATTGGTAGCCAATGACATACTCAACCACAGAGGCTTTGTGCAGAAGAAGTTGTGCAACCGGTATAATGACAGAACTGTGCAGAGATATTTTAATGTAATTTGATCTTTTATTTATATTAGTGTTAGAAATAGAGATAACTCAGTTCATCTTTTGTTTGATTTGTGATAGTGATAAAAGTGTTTTGTTTCTTCTCTAGTTTAACACCAGTTTTGTTGGTACTTTGACCAATTTGGTCCATGGAGAACAGTGTGCTAGATATCAGGTAAGAAATGATGTGACCTAGTGGAGTTTTTTTTGTTTGAAAAATAGAATCTCATGTTGATAGGTGAATGGTGAACAGTAAATCATCTGCATATGATAGAGAGGGGAGATGGTGATTAGTGAACCACCTGAAAATGATTCAGCTGTAAAGATGTTCAGTTTGAATAGGTTAGGAAAACCATTTTGTTTGTGAAAAAATTATGTTAAACTTTGACAAAGCAATTAATTTAATGCACTTATATTCCTGTACCAGATCACTCCCATCCCAGGAACTAATGCTTTTCTTGGCCTGGTGAACAACACTTGTGATACAGCCACTGCCTTCTGTCCCTGTAGCATGGTGAGCATAGCATGCTTTTGTATTTCTTAATTGTTGGGGCATCATTGATTCATCTTGTCATTCATGTTGCTTCATTATATTTTTTTCTCTGACTTAGAAATAAGTTAAAAGAAGATAGACCTGCTTATGCATACAAAATGTATCTAGTGATCTTTTATGTTGTCTAGAGAGGTCTAGAGAGCAGACTGTACTTCGCCTTTTTTTCATTGCTTTTCATTTGTGAATAATTCTATTCAAGTGTTCATGAGAAGATTGAAAAGTAAAACAACAGAACAAAACTATAGTTATAGTTTTTTTGTTGTTTTTTTTTCTCTTTGAAAATTGTTTGTATAATGTTGGATATTTTTTTGATCTCTTGTAGTATGACCGTCTCTGTCTCAACTGTAAGCGCATGGAGCAGACTGAGTGTGAGTGCCCCTGTGAATGTCCACTTGAGATGGACTTCTGTAGTGGTCAACTTTTGGACGTTGATGACAAGTGAGTTTTTCACTTTGAAAACATTACATCCATCTGTTTTTATTTTCTTACATAGTTTTTGGATTTTGTTGCAACAACTTAAATGCTTTGTATTACATCTCCAGGAACCCAAGCTGTCCACATGACCCTGAGAGAGAAAAGTTGGCTGTGCCTGAGACTGTTTTGAAAGTAGAGTTGGAACAGTGTCTCCCTGCAAGCTGTGAGAAGAGAACCACTAAGCTGTAAGTCACTGGGGACTTTTTTTTTTTAATTTCTTGAATTTTAAAGTAAGTCACTAACACAATAGTATTAAAATGTTTTTTTTGTTTGGTGTAATGCACAAATTGTAAGACAAATTTCCATATGGACAATAAAGATTATTATTATTATTATTAATAGCATTCACAATACTTACAATTCTATATGAATAGCTGGTTATTTTTCATTACTATAGAGACTGTTTGGATTTATTTTTCATTACTATAGAGACTGTTTGGGTTTAACTTTTTAATTACTATAGAGACTGTTTGG
>JADKLZ010075274.1:0-11094 GCA_021533235.1 Biomphalaria straminea | reverse complement strand
GCATCAGACTTTTAATCTGAGGGTCAAGGGTTCAAGTACCTTATCGGGCGAATTTATTATTTTTATTTACATTCAGCTTTCCAGATGACTTGACAATTAGATGTAATGCTGAAGTGGTGTCTAATTAATTTTGTGTGTTTGTGTGTGTGCGAGTTTGATTTCATGTCCGTAGTCAGACCAGAAATAAATGGGACTCCCAGGGCCAGATTTAATAATTGTTAGTTCCCCTTCACCTTTTTTTTTATTCAGACAGCCGAAGTATCACATTCTGTTAACATGTCACTTTAGCTAGTAACTTACGTAATAATAACAACAAAACAATAACAGTGTTCCATTTACTTTAATTAGCAGTAAAATATATTTCATTTGAGCAAAATAAAAATAAACATTACCAGTCAGTTCTTCTTTTATTTATAAAATATATCTCATTAAAAACCAAGCACAGCGTAAGTAGTTACTTTTTAAAAGTAAACTTACGCAATATAACATTTGAGGATACATTACAAAATATGCACCAAATAAGAACTCTTATAGTAGTTGAATAAAATTTAACAGACCGCAATATATACATTAAAATAACGATACATTGTAAAGATCGGGTGACATGGTCTAACGGAAATACAGTAATAGCTTACATTAATTGTTATATGATTTTGAAATAAACCCATGCTTTTTGTATTACTTCATATATACAACAAGAAAATTGAAAATGAAATTATGGAAGAATTGATAAAAAGAAAATAAAACATCTGTACCGGATATCGAACTTTCGGACAAACCTGCCAGCATACAACATCGGAGGATTTGGATACAGGGCTTGAGGAAAGCCTAGGAAAAGCTGGATAGATAAAGTAGAGACAAAGCAGCAAGAATAAGGTCTGAAGCATCCCAGATTCCATCAGACCGTCAGTTTCATTTCCCAGCAACACCGGTCAGATTCAAAAGGAGGAAATGCAAAGCCAATTATCAAATTTGTAAATATAATTAACAAATACGCCCTCGTTGTTTTTTTTTTTCTTCCGTATACAAAGTAATGTAAACGCAGCCCTAACTTTGAGTCTGACTGTATTACCTGGCATAACTTGACTCCGACGAGTTTAGGTCAAATGGAAGTTTAGTTTGGCGTCTTTACAAGCCTATTCAGCTAGATATTTACTGTGCCTTCTGTAATGCCGGTTTGTAGTAGAAAAAAAATCACATTTCATTTTTAGAAATATATGAAACTTTTCCCAATGCCCAGATTTTTTTGTGTACAACAGGCCAAACTATAAGAAAGAGAGAATAGACAAACTTTGTACACTCATTGTTATTAATTTTTGCCCAAACACTGACATTATAGGAGACTCAGGCATTTGTAAGTTTTATTTTTAAATCTTCATCGATCAAGACTATTTTATACAAGACTTGCTAGTAAGCCAAAAAATGATTCCTCTGTTCCTAAGAACCTTTACGCCTCGGTGCTATGTGCAGAAATCAATTATTCATGTCTAAGAGGGTAGTCAATTATATTATTGTTACAGAAATGTTAGTGTCAATTAAAACTATATTTCTAATGCTATTTGTAAATAAAGATTTTTTCCATTTCCATCCATCTCCGTATAAGTGAAATCAACCACATATCTTCATACAATATTTCAGATATCGTGGTTTTATACTCAGAGTTCCGTTTAGACTGTAGTTATAAAGAATCTGATAAAAAACTTGAGCATCAATAGTGTCATGAATAAATCACATCCGTACGTAATGTTCAGGCCAAGAACTGAAGCAGAAAGCAATTGTATGTCTTCATTCTAAAGCATCGCTGTTTTCTTGAGTAGAAGAGAGATTGCTTGCAGACAGTAAATAAAGTTTTTATGTATTTATGTATTTTTTATCTATTTATATATTTTTTTTTTGCCTGATCAGATTTAGCCTGACAAAAATGAGCGTGAGAATAAAGAAAATAAAAATAATTTGGTCCAAATCCATAATATATGCTGCTCATCGTATAGACAAATCAACCGGATTATTTGTACAACAAAATTGTTGTTTGATTGCCCTGTTAGGGTTTGATATATTGTCAGTTGGGAGGCCCACAAAAGTTAATGTGATGAGAGTACGCCGCTGTCTGAGGACCCTGAGAGATTCATGCTGTTTCCGGCAGAGTCGGTGCCATTGCTTATCCTGTAAGCGAGCTCCTCGCTGGAGGGCGTCGGGGAAATGCACGACCTATGAACGCCGTCGTGGTACCGTGACATGGCTGGATGCCCGTGAGTCCGACTCATGAGTGCGGGCTGCAGGGTCATCAGGGAGCTGCTCTGGTGGATGGAAAGGTGGGGCGCTTGTTGCGTCAGGGGCGTCAGAGAAGGTCCGTGGCAAGGAATCTCATGCTTGATGGAGTAGTCGTCGTCCTTCTCCGCCTTTGGAAAGGGCATGTTGTGGTGATGCAGGTCCATGCTGTTCACCTGGTGCAGTGAGTGCTGTTGGTCTTGCATGCCGTTGTTGCTGACGGCGACGAGCTCTCCGGACTGCTCCTGACGCTTCTTGTTTTGTTTTCTTTCCTTGGCTCTTCTGTTTTGAAACCAAATTTTAACCTGAGAAAAAAAAAATAATGTTTAGCTCATGGAAGCGAATTTACAACTATCAATTCTTCTTTAAAGACGTTTAAATTTCTCAAGAATAAAACTGAACAACATTAGAATGAAAAGAGTATCCGATTATTAATGTAATGCGGATCTCGGTAAACGAGTGTGTCATGATTCCAGCACAACGACCAACCGCGCTTTTATTTTCCCCAGCTTATGGGATGATTCAGTACAGGTCTGACGGCACGAGCTCGGCAATGGTCTCCACTGCCCACAGGTTTCGAGGTTGCAGGGCTAATATAAAGATTGGTCTCACTTTAGCAGTACGAGGGACCTCAAAGATTGTCCAAAGATGTGCCTAACTCTAAAGCCTAAAATATCATTATAAGAATTTCCATAGATCTAGTATGGGTGGCGAGTGGAGCAACTGCCTCAGGCACCCGCCTTGGGGGCCCCTCAATAAAGAGGATCTCTTGTCACTATCCACCAATCGTACAAAAAAATCGTGGCTATGAAATGATACTCTCCTATGGCCCCGCGCTTTGCTAGGGCCATGGCCGGTCTTAGTCCACTGCAACCTATGCGGTCACAGTGGGTCCCGTGCTTTTTTTTGGTGCCCGCACTAATTCTATGTGTAATTATTAAATTGCAAATAAATACGAAAAATTCCTTGAAATCTAAATTTATTAAATTCTCCTGAAAACTCATAAAAATCTCCTGAAAAATAGACAAAAATTGTCATTTGTGAGTGTCAATCATTACGGACAACGCCAATCCTAAGCGTGATAAAAAAAAAGGCATTGTCAGCTTTCACGAAATAAAATGTAATAAACGGGCAAATTTTTACCTTAATCGAAGTTCCAATACTTTATTTACTTTTATAGTCACTGGCATTGGTTGCAAGATTTGTAAATTAAACTTACTTTGATCGCAATTCAGTACTTAGTAGAGAATGAATAAAATTCAAAGTCGAATTTTATTTTTTAATTCAAAATTTCAATTTTCATTTTTCTTTACTCCTTATACACAGACTAGGCCCGCGCAATCAGTTTCGCATAGAGCCCCCGCAATTGTTAGGACCGGCCCTGGCTAGGGCCACCTCGATATATGATAGACATGTTTGCATGGCAAATAATGATATTGCGCTCCCCCCCCCTCAGGTTCGAAGCCTGGTTTGCCACACCTAGTTATTGCAACTGCTTGAACGCTTAACATAGTTTTAAGAATATTTGGTCGAAAATCTATTTCCGGGTTGATTAAGTCTGTAACAAAATGTTACATAGAGACATGTTACAAGAATAGAACGTGTGTGGAATAAACGTGTAAAGAAACATACGTTGATCTACAAAAACCACTGGAACATATACCACTGGAACATATACCACTGGAACATATACCACTGGAACATATACATTCATAGACTTGAACTTTAGAAAACTTGTTGAAACACACAGGTTCTTTAATGGAAATTTCCTAATAGGCATTTGTTGAGAACAGTAAAATTCACCGAAAAACCGGAAACAGATATATATGTTTTGTATTTCTGAAACCTACAACGTGATGATGAGAACTGACTGCTGAAAACTACTTTGTGGTTCGTCTCAGATATTAGAAATAGATGCAGGACTAGTCATCGATTTATCTTAACCTTTGTTTTGGAATGAGTGAGTGTGTATGTGTGTGTTTACTATGTGATATAGAAAGTGAGTGATATTTGTTTTGGAATCAGTGAGTGTGTATGTGTGTGTTTACTATGTGATATAGAAAGTGAGTGATTTATTTTGGAGAGAGAGAGAGAGAGAGAGAGAGAGAGAGAGAGAGAATTAATTGAATGTTAGTATTATAATATGATGCAAGAGAAGCGGGGCTGTCGTAGGCTGTGTAAGGTACGGCCGACGACTCTAGGAAGCTAAAGTGTAAAAACGTTTCTAAAATTGAGTTCTTTAAATATCAGATACTTCATTTCATCACAAGTCTTACTGATTGGCATATTATAATAAAATTTATATTTAGTTTTGTTGACAAAAAAAGTTTATTCAAGTTATTTCAAGTTCCATAAATTAAAATATAAGTTGATTGGCTGTCTACCAGCAGATTGGGTCTACAAGTCAACGACTATCAACAACAACCTTCTAACTTAATGAATAAGAAAGCAGTGTGGCAGACGTAAGCGTGTGAGCTGATAAACAAGACTCTTTAACCCGGAAGTAGAATGATGTACCTGTCTTTCTGAAAGACCAAGCTGCCCGGCGATTTCCGCTTTTCTTCTGATGGTGATGTACTTGCTGAAGTGAAACTCTTTCTCCAGTTCCAGCCTTTGGTGGTCAGAGTAGACCACTCTGTACTTGTCTTTGGTTCGAGTCTTACCTGAAAAGAAAAATGAGTGACCTGATTGGTGGTCGAGGTCGCAGGTCGAGGTTACAAAAACTAATTAACGAGCAAGTTAGGGAAAATGGTTAAAAAATCAAAGTTATTTTTAAATATTTATTTAGAAAGTTCATAGGTTATGTAAACAAAAATGTTCAGTTAAAGCTCATGGGATTTTATGTACTAACTTTTACATTATGTACTGTGGTGACAGCGATATTTTATAAGAGGAAAAGTGGCCATTGATGTTGTTTTGGAGGACAACTTATTTCACATCTCTCTCTCTCTCTCTCTCTTTTTCTCTCTCTATCTCTCTTTCTGTCTCTCTCTTCTTCTCTCTCTGACTGTCTGTCTCTGTCTGTCTTTCTCTCTTTTTTGTATCTCTCTGTCTCTCTCTCCCCCTCTCTGTCTCTGTCTCTCTTTCTACCTCTTCCTCTCTGTCTCTCCGTCTCTCTCTCTCTCTCTCTCTCTCTCTCCTTATTGTTTCGCACTCAATATACTCCAGTTGTTTATTGCGCCCAGACTAAGAGATGATTATTTGTTGAAATTTAATCCTGCATCACTTTTGACGACAGAATTTACGACAAAATTACTTGCAAGATGTGAATTTTTTTGACTTTTGACACTAGATTTTGTAAAATATGCTACATACTTAGAATGGCTTGAATCAGTTTGTGAATGTCTACATACAGGAAAACACTACATCTGTTGGTATAGTTCAGTGCTTCCCAAACATTTGACCCATGTGTACCCCTTTTATAATGTTTTTAATATAGATCACCCCTCCCCTCCAGCCACACTTTCATTTATAAACAAAATAATAAATGGGTATTTCAACAAATCAGTATAGTTAATGAGATGCACGTGTACCCCACTTTGAGAAACACTGGTTTATTCGATGGATGTAGGAGAGGGAGGGGGCAATGAGTATCTTAATGCATTTGTTTACTTTTTTTGTTTATTTTTGTTTATTATTTTATACAGTAAAATCACTCAATTCTGTTTGTGCTTTCGTATGTTCCATAAGACTGATTTAAACAAAAAAACAAAATTTATTCTTTAAAATTTCGTCTTAATTTTAGTAACGATTGTGTCCTCCAAGAACCCTTAGCAAAAAAAAAAATATTTAAAAAATATCAAAGTGTGTACAAATGTGAAATGAATTTTTAACGTGAAGTACCAAGTAAAAGCTACTTTCGAAGCGAAATGTCCGGTAGACTAATTGACCATGTGTTCTTGAAATAGGTCGGCCCTATGGTCATTAGTAATACAGAGAAAGTTAAAAAGTTTCTGATTATCTTGCATGACTGAATGGTTCTCATGTTCAGCGCATCGCGCGGATCAAAAGGGCCACTTGTGGAAGACTTGCAGAAGTGATGCGCCACTACAGGGTGCACCATCGGCAGCACCGACTTCACACACACCCCCAGCAAGCGCCCACTGTATTGAGTTCTTATCTATCGGGTTATCTTGTACCACCACCACCCCCTTCACTTTACTTTTTTTTTTTCGGTGTCCATTACCTCTCGCGCGAGAACAACCCCACAGACTACAAAGCAAGCTCCCCCGACGCGGTCATCTGATACGTTGAATCACTGACCGCTCGTGCCCCACCTAATCACCACCCGTTGACCGGAAGATCAGAGTTGGCAAAAAAAAAAGGGGGAGTCAACTTCAAAAGCTGCCCACTTCCTGTCTCGGAGCTGGGCTTCGGCGCTTGAAGATAAATTAGTAACATTCTAGTCAGCTATTAAAATTACGTCATCATTTTTGTAATTCTTTTACCAAAAACATAAATGTCGCATTGCCAGCCACTGCTAATGCCATGAGACAAGAACAAATAAGTCTATGTAATAATTCTTTGATCATTCTAGAATAATAGAATCGATATGAAAATTGGTAAACCTTTTCTATTGGGTTTAGGGGTATTTTTTTCCGTGTTTTTTTTTTTCTGAAATATATTCTGTATTTGAAATGTGCTCATCATGGAGAGTGTGGAGGCTAGAGGTCGAATCCTGACTCCTCTTGAGTTATGCTTGCTGACAATGCTGAGTGCATAAGGCATACGAAGACATAAGAACTTTCTCACCCCAGCCTCCACAGCTTTACTAAATAGATTTTTAAAAACTCCATTGAATGAATGTTGCGCACTCTAAAAGTAATTTGTTTTAAAAAAAAGGGTTTAGCACTTCTATTACCATTACGGAGGCTCCGTAAAAAAATAAAAGATGTTTCATTCTGTGGTGTGTCATCTATAACCATAAACGTGGTAACTTTTTGTCAAAAGCAATGTAGCAGTGAAATTGGTATCACATAAATACATAATTAAACAAAAGTTCAAACTGATAATTTGGGGGGAGGGTGCGGGCGCCTAAAGGCAGCATGAAAACGTTCTCACGGATACTCCCCCCCCCTTTCCCCACTTTGACGCTTCGTATTACTAATGACCATATGAGCGACCCATTTCAAGAGTACATGGTCATGGTCAACTAGTCTACTGGACTTTTCACTTCCAAAGTTGCTTTTACAGAGTTCTTGGCGTTGCATAATTCCATTTACAGCGGATGTGTTAATGAACATGTTTTTGAAGAGTTTAATTTTCGTTCATAAAACTATTAAAGATAACAACCATGTTTACTAAACGATATTTTTACCCCACATATATCATCTCAAAAAGATGATTCCAAATATATTTATCACAAAAATATCATCTCGAATTTTACCACTTAGAGTGGCCAAAAAAAAACGAAAATTTAACCAATTATTACTTCCTGTGTGCCTAAATCTAATATCCCCCCACAAAGATGGAAACGGCATTGGATAATTTGTCCTAAAATGAGTAAGTATGTCTGGATACATTTTTGTTAAAGCTTACATACAAATGCCTAATAATGTAATGGGAACCCCTTTGTTTTTTGTAAATATTCATTATTACATTTTTTGCTTAATTTATTAAAGTAATAATTGGACTAGTAATAGTAGTGTCAATGCCATCGATTCCAAAGATTAAGTATGAGTGTGGTGTTTCACATGGTTAGGGTTAACAAACTTGTATATTTTCCCATCCCAGATAAAGCCGTTGTCAGATGGGTGGTGTTGTCAAGTGCTCTCCCCATTATAGACACTTATAAAACAAAATATCATTAGCCGAAGATCATATGTAGGACTAGTACAGCGATTGGACCCCCACGATGACCTGCTAGCTATTGTATAAAAAAAACAAAACAACAACAATCGGAAACTAGAACTCTATGGCCATATTACAAGGTCTTCCTTCCTTCATGGAACAGTTCCAGGAAAAGAAGAGACAAACAGAAAAAGATGGGAAAAGAACATTTAAAGAGGCTCTATCCAAGTCAGAAGACAAAGGAATGAAGAAAAACGGTTGAGAAGTCTTGTGTGGTGCCCCCAGTTTCCAACAGACTAAGTGATAGATGAAGGTGGTGATAAATGAAGGTGTTGATAGATGAAGGTGGTGATAGATGAAGGTGTTGAATATAAAAGACTTTTTTTCGGGTGGTGGATATAAAGAGAGAGCTCTATGGCGGACCTCCAAATTAGATTTAATGAAAATAATTTATTGTCACCACCTTTCTTTCAAAACCTGACCAACGTTTGCTAAAATGGATATTTCTGTTGTATAAGCATATGCAGGTTTCCTCTCACTTTTTAAAATAACCAATGTACATACAATTATTTTATAACTTTGTTAATAATTAATAATAAACTTTTCCTACTACAGAATTAAAAAAAATCAAGATTATAAAACTGAGATTAGACATCAAAGATTTTAAGTTAGTAGTTGCTGTTGTCTGAATTGAAAAAGAAACCTAGACTAATTTAATTGAGCTAATAATCAATCACACACACACAAGGAACTGATTAATTTTAAAAAGACGAAAATCGGGATACTTGAGACGGGTAGGACAAGTTGAACAGCTAGGACAAGGAAACAGGTAGGACAACAATGTAGGACAAAACAGAATGTAATTATGTTCCTTGTTGGTAGAAAGATGTTGTTTTTGCTTTTTTTTTTTTTTACCCAGGCCAATCTTTTTTTTTTTTTTATTTACGTTCAAAAGAAATCCACTTGAGTTTTTATTGCTGGTAATTAGGGATAGTTTCTGTTTCCGCTTAGCTTCAAGCGAGGTAATCAAGGGCTTCAAGAAATAAGCGGATGTGACCTAATGACCTCCAAACATATCACTTTCTCTATCTCCTTTCTGTCGCCCTTCCTCCGTTACAACTTAACACTTCATCAGCATCCAATGCCCGCCCCCCGCTCCAGCGCATACCTGGCCGAACTGACCAATTCGGGGGGTATTGACAGGTACAATTAGGTGTCGAAGTCAAAACACGTCGTAACAAAAAAGAAAGGACGAGGCAGTATGGATGGACCCTATTGTTTGGCTAGGTGGTCACTATGTGACAATCGGTTAGCCAAGAGGTCGTAAAACTCCAAATACCAGAACAATGGACAGCGGTCAAGCATCAACAAATGTTTGTGTTAAGGGTCAATCTAGAAGATCTGGTTTGGACACAAAAAGACTCAACACCTTTAAAACTAACTGTAAAGATCAGGCAACTCAATAAGAGGGGAGATAATAATTCTGTTCATCCTGTTGATATAGAAAAGAAATGTCAATACTTCAAGGGGGTCTTATTACAACGGGACAAAAAGGAAGCGATGATATTGTAACATGAGATAAATAAGAGAAGAAAGGCCGTGTTCATCTTGGGTTTATGTCATAAAAAGACAGGGAGAAAAAAATGATAAATGACAAATAGCATTTCAATTTTAAAATAAATATAACACTAATGCATTTATGGAGAGCTGTTGAACTTATTATGTTCATAAATTTGAAACTATTAGTACATATTTCGATTATGATATCTTTTTATATTATACTCTCCAGTTGGACGCTGTGTGTGGGGGGGAGAGAGATTGCAACTACATATGTCATTTGTTACATTAGCGACTTTTTGTGTACTTATTCTGTCGCAGTAATGCTCATGCACTTTCAAGTATTATCTGAGATTTCTAAATAATTTGATAAATGACGCGTAATGTAAAAATATTAGTTTTCAGGGGAACTTTAAAGAAATAATTAATTTCAGTACAACAATTTCACGAATATCTATTACATAGGTGACAAACACCAGTTTGCATTGTTTTGTTTAATAGAATTGGAAAGAAGTTCAATTTAGTGTTCAAGAAGATGTATTCATTTCTCATACTTAATAGGTTCACATCTCGTATTTAATAGGTTCATATCTCGTATTTAATAGGTTCATATCTCGTATTTAATAGGTTCATCTCTCGTATTTAAAAGGTTCATCTCTCGTATTTAATAGGTTCATCTCTCGTATTTAATAGGTTCATATCTCCCACTTGTTAGCCCTTTGTTTTTTCTTAACACTTTGTATATACCATCGTTGATTTCGACCTCATTAAATTAAATTAATTTTTAAGTTTTTATACTTGATTTTGAATTACATTAAAAGGGCATGCAATTTCCTTTAATTCTATACCAAACACAACATTTTCTGATAACAAACAACAAAGCTATTGAAGCCCAATCACAACAGGGGTTGTGAAATAGTAATGAGTAAAATGAAGAATTCTTTCAAAAAGTGAAAAAAAAAAATTACAATAGAAAGATATAATCAGTAGCAATTAAATATTGTGGAACATTCATTACTCCAGCCTGACATGTTTAATTCACTTCACATTATTTCAATTTGATTTTTTTTCGTTATTTTCATATTGCAATTAAATTACAGAAGTCGTATTAAAATTATTTATTCATTTATTGGATGTTAATTTTTTTTCCCTAGGAAATTCAATTTCACTAATTAAATACTATAAAGCAACTTCAAATCGCACATGTCATATCTTTCAAATGTAACGCATTTAAACAATAAATAAAATGGCTAAACAATTTACAGCATTTATTTTCCATTGAATGGTTTTCATAACAGTTTTAACAGAAAATTTTAGATAAAACAGACCTTAAATATTTTTTTTAAACATTACAAATTAGTAAAGAAAATCTTTTCAAACATAAGAGGTTTGAGGCCTATCAAATTTTAACATCAACAGGTTGCCATTGAGTTTTATAACGTTTTGTAACAGTAAATATTGTCCAGTTCAGTGATTTCA
>JADKLZ010075266.1:0-11375 GCA_021533235.1 Biomphalaria straminea | reverse complement strand
AGTCTAGCTCTAGCTTATCTTATACACGATCTAGTCTAGCTCTAGCTATCTTATACCAGCGTTTCTCAAACTGTTGGATGCCCTCTATTCTCATTAGCTCATGATTGCTAACAAGAATGCTTAGCATGGGTCACCACAATGTTAGTTTAAGTTTCAATATAAGTTTGAATATTGTCAAGTAAAGATGACATTATTGCCAATGTTTCAAGAGATACTCAAATTTAAGTAAGAGATGTCATCTCATTTTCTAAATACATGGCTTGAATATATTTCTCGTCCATTAGTGAATTGGATGGGGGCCGCCTCTGAGTTTGTGTGGTAACACAAACTCCCTTTGTAATCTTGTTGATTTTTTTTAGTTTTTTTTTTAACAAGACGTTATTCTGTAAAGAGAATCAGCTTGACTTTTTCATGTCAGATTCGTTCAAATTTCTCTCCAGTCTTTTCATGCCAGATTCGTTCAAATTTCTCTCCATTCTTTTCCGTAGATCAAAGAAGATCCATTACAAGACGTCGATGTCTTATTTAAAGCGAAAATGATCTTTCGACGATCACACCCATGACTGGTGTTCGTGTACTATATCTACTTCCCTCGCAGTATTAACTCATTCGTTGACATTCGTTAGCCTGCATTTTTTTTTTCTCACTAGGATGACTGGTGTACATTTATGACTGGTGTACATATGTGACTGGTGTACATTTATGACTGGTGTACATTTGTGACTGGTGTACATTTATGACTGGTGTACATTTGTGACTGGTGTACATATATGACTGGTGTACATTTATGACTGGTGTACAATTATGACTGGTGTATATTTGTGATAACCTAAGCTCATCTTTGGAGGGATTACTGGTTGTGTGGCATGCTTTCTGGACTGTCGTTCGGTGGTCCCTATTTTGAATCCTGCCCTTGGCCATTCCTTTTGTCCTGCTGGAGGTTTTGGCTGGGATCTAATTATCTTCAGACTCTGAAGGGACATGTGAAACATTATACAGACAAAAAAATGTATGGAAAAAATGTTTTCTAGACAACTGTAGAATGCAGGAGGCACTTGGAGCCGGACACCCTGGCTGCATAGGAAAATCCAAAAGCTTTTTACTGTATAGGGTGAGGCGTCAAAAGGAAAAAAGTAATTTATTAATAACATATTTGAAACATAAACACAATTTTCCCCGAACTCAACTATATCTGAATGTAGTAAATGTTCCGTCAGAGTTGAATATAATTTAATTACTAGCTTGGCTCCAGCATGGCGAATGTATATACTATGTTTAGAGTCCCGAATTAACGAATGTTAGGTTATTATGAAAGTAATGTCGGAATAAATATTAGTTAACTAAAATAATACATATATTCTTCGTTTGCGAAGCTATAAATAACTATTGTTAAAGAACAATATTACACATTTAAAAGACTATTGTTCCAATTTGTTACTCTTTATTTTTGTATGAATTTTTGACTTCCTTATTATTTATTCTTTTAAAGAATGTGATTAGAGTAACGGAATATTTGTGTTTTCTAAACGCCACGTGTCAAAGTTATCGCCCCTTTGATTGATCAGTAACTAATGCCATGGAGTTAGAGTCACTGGGGAAATATTTCTTGGTGATCATAACTCTTTCTCTGCATTCTAATGAATTCGACAATCCATCGAGGGAAAAAAAAATGACGGCTGGACATTCCCCTTAATTAACCTCGAATGAAAACAAACTTGGAAGGTTCCTTCTGTGGGAAGCGTCTTCGAGGCTTTCCCACACTAAACAAAAAGCAACAAGGGATTTTGGACACATTTTTTTTTGTTGGCGTGTCAAAAGTTTTGGCATGTGGTCACGTGGTCAGTCTGAACGAGGGTCGAGCCTTCCATTTTTTGCTCGTCTCAATGAACGTGCGCTGGGCACCTGTCCAGCGGTCCCGTTGTCCGGCAAGCACACGCGCGGGGCCGAAGGTCGGGTGGCGGCAATCAAACTGGAGGAGCCTGGGCAGCGCGTGTGTGTACAGAAGTGTGTTCCATTGGGCACGTGCTTCTGTGTTGGTGACGAGCAAAAAAAAGAAAAAAAAGGTGGACAAAGGTCGTCGCTAAGCTATCGTGGCCACACGTCCAGTGCAAGCGTCGAGTGACTTCATGATCTGGGAAGTGGAGATGGGGAGTACATCAATGGGGCATGGACCTGCATCCGTATATCTGTAGAATGTAACTTCAGCATGGACCTGCATCTGTATATCTGTAGAATGTAACTTCAGCATGGACCTGCATCCGTATATCTGTAGAATTTAACTTCAGCATGGACCTGCAGCCGTATATCTGTAGAATGTAACTTCAGCATGGACCTGCATCCGTATATCTGTAGAATGTATCTTCAACAATGACGACATTGAAAAGGGATGTTGGGAATTTGAACTTAAATGCTGCAAACTAAATATAAATGAAAACAGGATTACAAAGACAGTTTGTGTGGCTCACTCAAGCAGGTAAAAAGGTAGATTCAATAATTTCAAAAAGAATATCAGAATGAAATTCTATCAAAGACAAATGACAGTGAAGAATGGAGAAAGATGGTTGACAGATCTTTTGTGGTGCCCCAAGCGTTCAGCAAACCAAGAGAGGTGAAAGTTAATATGGAGTTCGATATGAACATGGCCTAACTGATGTCTTTTAATGATTATCTAATTGTTTAGTAAAAGGTCAATCTCTTATTAAAAGCCTAAAAGAAAAAAAAAACTTTCGCAAAAAAAAAATTCCTTTAGTTTGGTGTTTACTATGTGTGAGTATTGCAGTGCACGTAATGTCGAGAGAGAATAGTTATTTATTGTTGTTTTAAATTATGTTCCACTTATTTGTGTACTAAAAAGATTTCTTAAATTAAAAAAAATAAACTTTTTTATATTATATAACTTAAGACAAAAAAAAAAACAAACAAACTTAACATATCAACACTGCCTTTATTCTGTACATACTATATGATGGAAAACTAGTTATTTAGAAATTTCCCTGCCATTATATCTTCAAAATGGTCAACATTAAGAAGTCAATACAGTGTATCTTTAAAGTCGACAAAAGAGAAATGTGCATTAACATTTAATTATATTAACTCTAACTACTCCATTGTTTGGGAAGAAAAAAAAACAAAAAAAAAAACAATACAGCAATGATTGCAAAACCTGTGCACGTACGTATTTCTCAAGGATTGGTCTCTTTACTCACAGGGGAATTATTAAATGGAAGATACTTGTCTATGGAGACGTACAATGACACAGATAACTTACACAGTAAAAGAAAACATGATTGAAATGTAATGCATAGGAACAATGGTTATAATATGTCCACTGGCCAATGCTTGGAACAATTTCTTTAACTCTATTGAAAGCTTCTATCTGACTATCAGTGACTTCCATCTGACTATCAGTGACTTCTTTATGACTATCAGTGACTTCTATCTGACTATCAGTGACTTCTATCTGACTATCAGTGACTTCTATCTGACTATCAGTGACTTCTATCTGACTATCACTGACTTCTATATGACTATCATTGACTTCTATCTGACTATCTGTGACTTCTATCTGACTATCAGTGACTTCTATCTGACTATCAGTGACTTCTATCTGACTCTCTGTGACCTCTTTCGCATTTCCAATTGCAAATTAGAACAGAATGTCTATTTGCCTGTCAATGATTATCTAGGGCCCCTGACATTGTAAAAATGTTACAGTTTGTAAACCGACACGTCCTGATGTTACAATACAGGCGGAACCATTAAACCCTGAACCATTAAACCCTGAACCATTAAACCCTGTGTTTTTCTTTTTGCTCCCAGCATCAACCACACACTTAATAGACTTAAAGCCTAATCATTAAGTGTCTAATCGATCTGCAGGTCAACATCGTTTTGTTTTTGTTGTTCAATATTTACACTCTTATGTTGCGAAGTTGATGGAAATAGGAAACTATCGCTTACGGCAAGATTTTTTTTTTAAATTTAATTCTGCAAATGAAATGGATGTAAATGCAAAAAAAAAAACAACAAAAAACGACCAGAGTAGGACTCACTGAACGCGGTGCTCTCCCCGTTCCATCTGACGTATCAATGGTGTTGACTTTAGCTAGACACTCATGGATCTGGTCATTGTTGATAACAAATATGGCTTCCTTCGCCGAAACATTTACCTATGTGTGCGTGTGTGTGTATGTCTATGTGTGTGTGAATGTCGATGTGTATGTGAATGTCGATGTGTGTGGTTGTGAGAGTTTGTGATTGTGTTTGGTTGCTTTTGTATGTGTGTGTATTTGTTTGTTTTCAGAAAAGCCTCTATTCAAGTCTCCTAATTCTTCAAAACCATGACTCGGTGTAACCCTACAGACCCGTGGTAGCCCCGAGTCTACTAGAACAAAAAGGGTACAATGTGGTTAAGTAGTTTTGTCCAACTAATGTCGTTTTGCCTCTGGGTGGTGTCTCCGTATCTAATGAAGTGTGCCAACTCAGAACAATTGCTGTGCGTGAAGTTCTCTGGAAGAGCTTTTGGCATTACTAGGTGATCCTAGGTGGACTAATTGTACCATCTTTGTGTGTGTGTCTACTCGTGAATGAACCAGTTCAATGGACGCTTGTTGGAGTAATGACTGTCATTGGGAAATGGAAGAAAAAAAAAAGGAAAAACAAAATGTTTAGTTTATAATTTAACTTCGAGAGACTGAGAGTCTATGTGTGTGTGAGAGAGAGAGAGAGAGAGAGAGAATGTGAGTAAGAGATTAAGGTGTCAATGACAGGATGAGTGTGTGAGAGTGTAAATTATAACAAAGACATCAACTATTTGTATACCTACAATTTAAAGTAATGTCATTTTTAATTACTTCTAACATTTTCTCTTTGCAATAAAATTCTGTTTTGACTTTAGTGTTGGATGATGAGAATAATTTTGTATTTCTAGACACTAGGTTTAGTACATCCAAGCTTTGCCAAGGATATTAGAATTAGTAGATCTAAATATTGGAATAAGAATCCTCTAATTCAGTTATTCAAATCGAAATCAAAGAATTAGAGTCCGCACAAAAAAAAAACAACAACTTAAATTTAGAATGCACAATGCAATTAAACTTCTGAACTAAACCCACTGTTAAGCTAATTAGCATGCACGACAAGATTAGTAAACAGACACGCGTTGAACGTAATTATAGTCCGTTTTTAAGGAAAGTCTGTACTTTATAACATAGGATCAATAACTTAGTATAGAAAAAAAAAACTTACAGAACGAGGCCGCTTATAAAAAAGCTTAAACTCATTCTGTCTGTCTGGTAAAATGTTTGAACACATTATTTCTCCCCACACAAGGTGAAGCTTCGCATATTTAAAAGTATTATTAGGTCAAAACAATACACGAATCAATAAAAAAGAAAAAAAAAAGATTAGTCAATTAATAACTGTGCGTTTTATATCGACTAGGGAAATAAATCTTCCAGTATTGACAGATATGGCTAAATATTTATGGTTTTGTCCCTTTAGATAATTGTACACGCTATTTCTCTCACACCAATTCTCGGATCAAGTTGAAACTTTAAAACATTATTTATTGCACCAACAAAATAGGAATCATTTAAATAGTTTTTGCCTTTACGTAGTAGCCTTTGACCTATGGTCAAGTCTTTACAGCACAAAATCTACCCTTGAATTTGGAAAAGAACTTGCCTGGTTAGCTTAACTGTCCGTCCGTTCACAGGGTCATACTGTCAACACAATATTTCAGGAAAGACTTTAGAATCCTTTTAAAAACAGCTCTACAGAAGGCTTAACTTCCTGTATAGATCTAGATAACAAAGGATAATGTGTTCATTTCCTGCTTATTATATCCACATACAAAAAAAATCCTATTAATTTATATCTATGTATAAAAATAACTCATATGATTCAGAAAACATACATAAGATATAATGGTAGTGCCCCTGGATCGTGGTAGCAAGGGACATGCTAAAAACCTATAAATTAGCAGCATTTGATGTCTAGGTAGAGGGAGTCAAAGGTTTATTGAAGTCAATGTCCCTCTCGCCTCATTTTAACAAGAACCCTAACCCTGTTTTCCCTGCAGACCTTTGTTTGTCTAGGGAACCCTGTTTGTCCTCCAGTCAACCAACTCAGTAATCTCCCCATGTCAGGGAGTTACCGGGCAAAGCTGAGTTCTTCTGGAGCACCTCTCAATACGGTATCGTTCAGAAGTCAATTCACAGCTCTGCGGCGTCCGTCAAATACAGACAAAAACGGGACACACTCAAACAATTGATAAGCAGATTTTTTTTGTTCAAATCTCACCTCTGGAAAACAAGCAGTAAAAAAAAAACTGTGCAAAGGGGGGGGGGAGTTGATAAGGAACATCGAGAATCGGTGATGAGCAATCTTGCCAAGTTAACGGATTACAGAATTGATAGGGGAACACTTAAAATCTCATAGATTTAATCAATAACAAATGTTAATGTTTTTTTTTAAGGAAACTCCATTGTACATTATGGGGTGTAGCAGGCTAGAGGTACAATGGTTGGTTTCCGTATCAGGACGTCCTGAGTTCAAATCCCAATAAAGACTGACATTTTACAATTTCTGAATTTTTAGGAAAGTTGGAGGATGTGTTGGTTTTATGGCTGAGTGGTTACGCGCGGGGGTTCCGAGCCTGAGGTTCTGGGTTCAGATCTCGGCGACGACTGATATTTTGAAATCCGGGATTTATAGGGCGCCATAGAGTCCACCCAGCTCTAATGGATACCTGACTTAATGTGGGGAAAGTATAGGGGGTTGGTCGTTGTGCTGGCCACATAACAACCTGCTCGATAACCTTTGGTCATAGAAACAGGCGACCTTAACACCATCTGCCCCGTAGCTCGCAGGGTCTAAAAGAAATATTATTATTTTTATTTTTTTTATTAACATTAACATTCATGTGAATTTGTTTTAGGTTTACCCGCATGCCAAGAGAGTACCTGTCTCCCGTAGTTTAAATTTTAAAACCATGTACACAAACTGAACGGACACAAAAAGTTTATTTCATAATGAACAAATTATTTTATTATATTACATTTCACTACTTTATTGTAAATGTTCTCTTTTGGGTTTATTCATCTACTGTAGACGCAATAGAATTAAAGAAATAAAACATCTTATCTAATACAGACGTTACTTCATAAAAAGAAGATAATTACGTCCTTCGCGTCATGCATCTAGTCATGCATGTTAACCAATGACTTAAATTCTGCCAAGTCACTGGCTGGCAGCTTATGGCAATGAAAGTGCTGAATATTTTTCATCCAGGCAATCTTAACTTGCTCAATCATAACAAAATGAGAATATGTGTGTCTAACAGAGAGTCAGTTATTTGATGATGATTTCATAAGAGACTAGGTCCACAGTTTCATTGTGATGTTGTTTTTGGCATTTATGGTGTAATGTGTTTTATCACTACTTTACTTTTGACTAGGGGGCGCAGTGGTCGGATGGTTAAGCGCTTGGTTTCCGAACCTGAGATTCTTGGGTTCGAATCCCTGTAAAGAATGGGATTTTGAATTTCGGTATTTTTAGGGCGCCCCTGAGTCCACCCAACTCTAATGGGTACCTGACTTTAGCTGGGGAAAGTAAAGGCGGTTGGTCGTTGTGCTGGCCACATAAAACCCTGCTCGTTAACCGCAAAGAAACAAAGAAACAGATGACCTAAACATCATCTGACCCATAGATTGCAAGGTCTGAAGGAAACACTTTACTTTTTTACTTTTAGTTTCATTGTAGCATTGAGGTTTTATTTCAGTGTTTCCCAAACTGTTCCGCAGAGACCCTAGTGTTCCGCGAGGCCTGAATAGGTGTTCCACAAACTAATAGAATAATTAATTAGTAGGCCATCACGTGAATAAATCTCTCTAAAAAAAAGCAAAAAGTGTTCCGCTAAATACTCAAAATGCGTGAAGTGTTCCGTTAAGGAAAAAAATTTCAGAAGCACTGTTTTATTTTATTTCCCTTAATTGCATATTCCAGCATTGGTGTAACTTAGGAATTTAATAGGTGTATGTTCTTATTTCTATAAAAAAATGTCTTTTTAAAAATTATTATAGCATTGGTAACGAGATCCCATAATCCCATAATGGCTATTCATTTATTATAACACGATTCATGTTTGCTTTTTTGTTTGTTTGTTTTTTTCACTGGCTTGAATGGCGCTCTTTTGGAAACTTTAGAATAAATAAATAATAATTAAAAAAAAAAAACACCATTCATAAATAGTAAGTATTAGCCTAATGAAACTAGATAAGCATTGACTTTGACTTCAAACTGGTGCCTCCCTAGTCATGGCCACATTCTTATATGCTTGTGAGTCTTGGACGTTGACTACAGAGCTAGAGAGGAGGATCCTAGCAATGGAATTTAGATGCTACAGAAGGATCCTGAAAATGGAATTTAGATGCTACAGAAGGATCATAGCAATGAAATTGAGATGCTACAGAAGGATCCTAGCAATGGAATTGAGATGCTACAGAAAGATCCTGGCAATGGAATTGAGATGCTACAGAACGATCCTAGCAATGGAATTGAGATGCTACAGAAAGATCCTAGCAATGGAATTGAGATGCTACAGAAGGATCCTAGCAATGGAATTGAGATGCTACAGAAGGATCCTAGCAATGGAAATGAAATGTTTCAGAAGGATCCTAGCAATGGAATTGAGATGCTACAGAAGGTTCCTAGCAATGGAATTGAGATGCTACTGAAGGATCCTAGAAATGGAATTGAGATGCTAAAGAAGGATCCTAGCAATGGAATTGAGATGCTACAGAAGGATCCTAGTTATCACATTTAAAGACAGCATGACAAACGAAGAAATTAGAGACAGGATTACTACAGTGATATGACCCCACGATGACCTGCTATTTAAAAAAAAAAAACAACAAAGCGCAAACTAAAACTCTATGGCCATATTACAAGGACTTCCGGGTTCACCAAACCTTCCTTCAGGGAACAGTACCAGGAAAAAGAAGAAGAGTCAGACAGAAAAAAGGATGAGAAGATTACATCAAAGGATGGACCGACCTGTCATTTAAAGAGGTTCTATCCAAGGTAATGACAGAGAGGAATGGAGAAAGACGGTCGACTAATCTTGTGTGCTGTCCCAAAGTTCCACCAGACTAAGGAATAGGTAAGGTGAAATTAAACTGTATTTAGAAATGTAAACATACTTCAAAAATATTTGACCACACTCTAACAAATTATTGTATTTGGTGTTATAGGCCAATATCTTTACATTCTATTTTCATATGTGTAAAAGAAAACAAAACCATATTAGCTTTATTTCAGTACAAAGATACATGTTACTATTCTACTGTGAAATCACAAAAATGTATTTTTTCTACATAGTATGTACTAAACACTGACTACATGCACATTACAACGTTGGGTGGGGGTGCAAAGGACAAACCTGTCTAAAGGGACAGCACCCATAGCTAGTTGATGACGCTGTTGTCTAGGTAACCTGCACGTGACTCTAGCGCTCCTGGCGGTCATCTCGCAGGAAACCATCTGGCAATTTATCTGTGAGTGGGTCGAGAGAACAACAGTACAACAGACCAGATCTCGTCCTACTGATAATGTGGCCAGATTAGGCAGTCAAAATTTCCACAACTCTTTTTTTTTTATTTGTTGAATGTATTGATTTTTGCTCATACTTTTTTTTTCTAATTTTCATCACTGCATTGTCCTAAAATAAATGTAAAATTATCAGTTTGAATGCAGATGGCAGCCCTATCATATTTTTGAATATAATGTTACACAAGGCTCTCTTTACCACTTCAAAAACAAAAACAGCAAAATATTTAATTAAGCTAAAAATTAACTTTATTTGGCATAATTGTAGAAAATAAAATAATGAAATCAAATTGTTCTATAGATCCGTTACTTTTTTAACTTAAAATTTACTTGGAAAGATTTTGTTTCATTGTTGTACAATTCAAATATTTTAAGAGTCCGCAAAAAAAAAAAAAAATCTTAAGACTCCTAACACCTGTAGACTGATGCATTTATAAATCTATTTGTTAAGTACATCATCAGAGTCTAGAACTGAAGAGAGGATAAGAAGGTGAGTTCAAACACTGAATGTAGGATAAGAAGTGAGTAAATTTTTACTGATAGTAACATTGGGAGTTAAGAGATTGTTAACCTAAGAAGTTGGCTAATTCTGACAGTCGGAAGCATAAAGAATAAGTTAGGGTTCTTTTTGTCTCGAGAAACATATCAATTGTATACTTGATCAGGATGTTCAGCAATAGCTACTCTTAAAAGCAATCTCTTGGTCTCTTTGCTAGTGTGATCTAAATGATTAGTCTGTTATAGATTTAGCACCAACTCAGTTGCTAGTGCTGTGGGAGGGATCACCATATAAGACCCAACGATTCAATGGTTCCAATCCTAAGTTGTTCATTGTAGTTTTTTACTAGTAACTTAGCACCGCAAGACGGGGGAGCTTTAAAACCAGAACACATTTTTTATTCGTTAAAGATTTGAATAAATTATGCGCACCGTCTTGTAAGTCTAGATCTAAGAACCTTTCATTGCAATCTATATCTATATATTATTTCTCAAAGTAAATAGGTCAAACGGGCAACAACACACAAGTAATCTATTTTTAGCTCCATTAATCATTTTTTTAACGCATTGGCTTTACTTATTTTATAATGCGAAAAATTAGAACCATATTTAAAACTCGAATTATTTATGTATTTAATAGTCAAAGAGAGAAGTTTTCTGGAGCGCAAATACTCTATAATTCTTTAGAAAAAATCCATTGACTTGCAAAAGACCTTTAATACGAGTATTTGTGAACAATTGTGGTGAAAAAAAAAAGCATTAGCAAGGTTAGAGAGACAAGTGGAGTTTTGTTCTTCGACTTTTTAAGAATTATATTTTATCTTTTCAGTCTGTAGTGTGCTATTGTGTTTGTAATTGAAGATTGTGTTCAACCATATGCCAAAGACTTATTTCCCTTACAGCTTGATGGTTAACAGCGTTATAAATGACTATATTTTGTTAAAAATGTGTTTGTTAAGCTATTGCTTTAAAAGAAATCAGACAAATAATTATAGGGATGTTAAATCGACAGGATGGCGCGGGGAATCTGTTGTAAGTAATAAAATGGCTTAATTTAATAATTTTTACACTTTAAATTAGAGCGGGTCCTATAAAATTGCGTGTCATATGAAATGCGGGCCCCACTGCGGTCGCCTGCCCTGGTAAATAGCGGCGTATGCTATGCCGCCGGTCAACTAGTATTATATAAAGTCTAGATCTAAGAAACTATCATTGCAATATTATATAAAGTCTAGATCTAAGAACCTATCATTGCAATATTATATAAA
>JADKLZ010075254.1:610-24106 GCA_021533235.1 Biomphalaria straminea | reverse complement strand
AGTTAGATCAACAAAAGGATTCAGTTAATTGAAAATCGAGTTTTGGACTGAATAAATAGGAACATAGTTGTGACAATGAAATTCCTGACAAAGGAACCTTAATTCTAGGAACCTTAATTCTCCATATTACTCTTAAAAGTTCACAACGGGTAAAAAAAAAAAATTAGATTGAAGTCTAAATGTTGTGTTTCTTACCTTTGGTGCCTGTAAAACTGGAGACAGCATCTGTGGAGGAGCCATCCCAGTGCCACAAGGAGCCATCATCAGAGCATGTGAACAGATGGTTGGGGTTATGTGGGTGGAATTTGACTTCCCACACTGACAGGGGAAACAATAAGAACCAGTTAGTAGGTCAACTTATGAAACTAACACTAATGGCTAGAAAATATTCCTAACATTACAAAAACAAAATAACAGTAAATATATACATGGCCTCTGTTTTATATTTATTAGGAGAGCTAACATGAACGAAAGTTGATTATCATCAATGTTACTGTTATTGAAGCTTTTTCTAGTTGTTTATAATATTTAATTTTTTTTTTTCATCAAATGTACAAATATATACATGAAGATAGAAAATATAAGTAGTACATATCTAGTATTTAGATTTGTGAGTATCACTGGTGTGGTATTTAGAGAGATTTAAGTATCAATGATCTAGAATTTAGATTTGAGAGTATCACTGATCACTAGTATAAAAACAAAAACTTACTGGCACCAGTGTGGGCTTCAAGCAATGTCATAGGGAATTTCTCTTGCCTTAGGTCCCAGATAGTCAACATTCCATCCTCACCCCCTGTTGCTACTATGTGAGCCTGACCTGGGTGTTTATCCAAGCAAAGTAATGGAGTATGGTTTTCTGTGCTGTGGATTAAGCAACTGTTTATTTCACTTGATTCTAAGTTGTTGTTTTTTATTTATGTGTATGCTTCTATAAATGCTTAAAAAAAGGGTTGACACAGGTGATATCTTTTGGTATAAATGTACATCTTGATGTTTTTATAAAGTCTGTTCTGTTTACTTCACATGACAAATTTGAGAATGTTTATGTTTATGAGGTATTTCATTCATTGTCACCTATACTCTAGTCAAGAGAAAAGAACAAAATTAATTTCTTTGATGTAGTTTTTATTTCCTGTTACAAATAAATCTTCATTTGTACATTTGGAATAGGAGTTCAATCTTTTATATCCCATGAAGTGATCTCTAAACAAAAAAAAAAACAAAAAAAATGTATGTAAAAAATAAACCTCTGGAAAAAATCATACTAGACTTTATAATATTCTAATGATAGAGAGTCTAGACTTAAAGAGGGTGCAAAAAATGTTTCGGAACATTAAATTTATTAAACTCTTTAATGAATAGGTCCTACAAGCAAAAAGACATGAAGACCTAGTCTGTTCAAGACAATTTTTTTTCTAGTCATATAGCTAAGTTTAATTTTTTTTTTATTCTTTGAAAAATGATCATGGTCAAAATATAGTTTTCAAAGTGTGGCATACTAGCTAGTAACACTTTTCCCAAAGATATACATTAACTGTCAAATGTCTAGGAAAATCATTAGAGCCATTTTCTAGATCTGTACCCAGGTTCCATGTTTCCATCTGTTTTTGCCTATGAATGTGTAATCTGAACAGAGGAATTGTAAGAACTGAATTCAAGATTTCAATAAGATAATGTCATGTCAGAAATAAAGATTATGCTCTAGCCCTAATTTCCTGCATGATGGTGGGAGATGGTAGGTAGAGTTACTATCATGACAACAGTTCAGGAGAGCATTGTACATGACCAGCCAGCCATGTTTTATGCACGACTTTGTATGTCTGGGATTTGAAGGGAAACCTTAATTGCCCATACATACATAAGAAGTCACAAAATATTCTTAAACTTTAAACACATTTATAAGCAAGTTGTTTGTATATTTTCTATCAGAAGAGTAAAGTAACATTGATTACTGACTCTAAAACTTACACAGAAAAAATTTGAGCCTGTTGTTTTGGATCTTGTCTCAAATCAAAGGTTTTCAATTGCCCAAATGAGTTGACTGACAGAATCTCAGACTGCTTTAGAAATGTGAGATCATTTATAGTGCAGCTATCAGCTTTGTCTACAAAAATAATAAAAAAAATCAGTCACTAAAAGGTTACTATAATTCAGTTTATGAATGTATTTATGATTTAGTAACATGGAATGGTAAATAATTGTTGTTTTTTTTAATCCTAGCATTTAACACACCTACTAAACAGACTGCTTTTGATCTGCAATTCTTGATTTTCATAAACCAATAGTTAAATGATTTAAATACAAAGAAGGAACCAATGTCTTCAATGATGATCAAGCCACTTTGACTTATCTCTACAAAACATACAACTTTGACGTTTTAAAACATTTTTTTTAGACATTCTTGTACCACTCTTGTTTACTTTATTTTGAGGAACAATATTGTAATCATAAAAAACATACAACCATTTCTATTTCAAGAATATCTTATAAATAAGAATGATATTGATTACAATTATTTGTTATCTGAACCACCTCTTCTACCTCCTCCCAAAAAGATCTTATTTGATAATTAAGTTTATATAACAAAATGGAAAGAAGTCACTGTGACATTCAGCAAGTGATTGGTTTTGACAGACCTTGTGGCAAGCATTAAACTAGATAATTCAGTATCAGGGTGGTAGTATTACAGAATGCTTAGTGGCATATACAATTAACTTCTTGGTCAATTACGGTAAGGGGGGATCATCAATAATTTTGAATGTCTGCAAAAAGAGTACCCACCTCAAAATGGATATTTGGGTAAAAGGTGGACGTCATTTATTACTGAGGGTGCACAGTAATGTAATTAGCTCTTTTAATCTTTTATTTCAATAACACATTTCTTATTAGTACACAGTCTAAAGTACCCTTTAAACATACATGAAAGAGGTTACCATGAAGTAGCCACTAAACCTAATGCCTGAACACAAGTAAAATTTTCCATTGACATGAAACCAGCTGAACACATGGAGTGCACTTCTTTTTTAGTAGGAACATTTGCAAATCATAAGGTTTACAAATGACTTCTCATTTCTATTTATCTGTATTTTAATTACAGCTTATGATCAGTGTCAGCAATATCATTACAATGTTAATTTAATTTGATGCTAAGATTCAGTCAGAAAAGTAAAAAAAAAAAATGAACAATATAAAACTCATGTGAATCCTTAACTTAGCCTACCTAGTGTTTGAACTGGCTGCCTCTGTTCTAATGCAACTATAATAATTTGCCCATCCTCCCCACCGGTGGCTATCCATTCATCACCTCTAGGGGCCAAGCAGGTACAAGCAGCAGGACTGCCAGTTTTAAACTGGTGCTGTTTATCCCATGTACACAAGTGGGCGAGTGTCTGTAACAAAAAAGAAGGATTTAGCAACATCTTTTAAAGTTGGAGCTTGTATTAATTGCTAATTAAATTAGTGTGTTGGTAACAGAGACTGCAGATAATCACTGGCGACGAAAAAAAAAAAAGTAAGGAGAACTAACTGAACAAGAGACTATTTCAGCGTTCAAAACTGACAGAAGAATGTTCGTGTTAAAAAGAAGAGGGGGATATTTTAGAGTTGACAGTCAATATATAAAAGAAGTTGATTTGTATAGAAATGTATGTATTAAATAACTTAGGTTACATTCATTGAATTGTTCCTTCCAAAAGTTTCCAGTGAGAAGGAAGAAGAAAGGATTAAACTAATTTGTTTTTGAAAAATACTATATGTTACTCTAAATCACTCTTAACTCTAATAAATAATAAAATAGTTAGCTATATGTCTTACCTCACTACTGGATAAATGTTTTAAAACAGTTACAGCACCAGTAGATGATGCTACAGCAAATGTATTACTTGAAAGGTACTAAAAAAATACACAAACAAAACATTTAATTACGGTTTATTTCATTTTTCTTTCTAAAAATATATTACAGAGATTAAATGTTCAATTAATTATAGTCATTAATTGTGAGTTATTATAGTGCACAGTGCACCTACAGATAGTGGATTGTATACATATGCTCTGGTCACAAGTATTAGTGCATTAGTCAGATCTTCTTTGGTGAGCTTAAAGGAGGACGGCATAACAGAGGTGCCTCCTGTAAGCGCTATATAAAGATCAACTCAGGCGCCATTTTGCCCTCACTGGCATAGAGGAAAGTAGCTGGCAGCAGATGACCTCTGAAGGACACAGTTGGATAGCTCTCACAAAGGCTGTGGGACAAACATTTGAGACCCAAAGAAAAGCTATTATTGAAGACAGGCGCAGAAGACGGAAAGAAAACTTAAATAGACCTCCAGCAGACAATGACTTTGTCAGCGGGAGAATATGCTGGTCCCAACTGGATCTGCATAGTCATGTGAAACACTGCAGATATGCCACAAACTTCTTGTCAAAGTTCTACAGTTGATTGCTATTGAATGAATAGATTTTTTATTTTTCAATAAAGACATTACTTTGAACTTCTTTTTGTGGCAAGAACTAACCTGTTTTTTGAGATCTGAACGTATAAGGGTTCCTGGGTAGTTCTTAAACACCAACAAAAAAGATGACCATTTAACCTCATCACAGCCAACATCAACATTACCCATCAGAGAGTACAGTGAGTTTAGAAACAAGGTGGTGTCTGTCTGACTGCACAAGTCTTTTGGCTTAGCATCTTACTAAGCCTATATCCTTTGACTATTCCTTGAGACATTTAACTCTGTTCTTGATGCCTTACCAACCCTATATCCCCGAGATATTCAACTTCATTCTTGGCATCACACAAACCCTACATCTGCAGGGACTCCATTCTACTTGCAGAGTTTGCTAGTATTTCTCAACTTAATACACACATTTGAGAATTTGAACACCCCCCCCAGGTACCCACTTGAGAGAGGGGCCCCCAAATGAGTGTTCAAATGTATTTTTTTTTTAAATTAAATATTACACCATTATCTCATGTCATGATGTTGAATGACAAAATGCAGGGGCCAGTAAAGAGATAAAGCCCCGCCCCCCCCAGCCCCCCCCATGATGGTACATTCCTAGCTATGCCACTGCATGTTAAGAGTATCATAATGTTAAATTTATTACAGTCATTTATTGTAGTTAGAGAGTATAACTAAGAACCACCTGTAAGTCAAGGACATCGCCACCAAATGGCATTTCAAAAGTTTTCTGGGGCTCATGATCCAAAGCACTGATCTCATCATCTCTGTCATCTGAAGCTGCTATTCTATCTCGAAGATCCCACACACAGATGGTATTTTGCTAAAAAAAAAAAGTAGATATATTTGTTCAGGAATATTATTGCTACAAAATCTGTTATTTAAAACGTCACTTTCTTTGAGTCACTGTTTCGCAACTTTTTTTTTAACAGAACATTTTTCGAGAAGCTTTTGCTTGTTTTTTTAGGTTGGATTATTTCCCATTCAATTATATTAAAAATAATAATAGTTAAACAGTATGCTAAATTTATGTTTTGTTTTTCATTTTCAAATAGAAAACTCTAATAAAATACACATGTTGCATGACTTTGTTGCAACATAACAAAAAAAAATCATACTTGTCACAAATAGGTTGTAGGAAACAGAAGTAGATTATATGATACTAAAAAAATATCTACCTTAAATCTGGTCTACTAATCAACCAAATTTCAAAATCTATATTATTATAGGTGCAGTACTAGATTTTAGATCTAATTACTAACTATTTACTATATAGATCTAGAACTAGATTCTAGATCACTAGATTTAGTAGATCTATCATCAAGTAATCTTAAGACTAGTACAGGCCTAGGTTGACTATTTATATGATAGAGATAAAGTTATCTAAATGTATAGCGCTACTTTCATGCTTATTGCATGCTCAGAGCAATATAGTCCAATCTCATTTCTGGAGGAGATATCTGGGAGAATGATTTTTATGCAGCCTATAGGAACTCAGTAAACACTACTCGAGTGTGGTGTCGAACCTCAAGCCCCCTTCATTAACTTCATAGGTAGCCAAGCCTAGTTCAAGCATACTTAGCCTCTCGACCACGGCGCAGGCTTCCCACTAGGGTTAATAGGGTTATTTATTATTTTGCATGGTGGCTGAGAGGTAAAGGGCTTGGCTGCTGAATCAGGGGTCCCTGGTTCGAATCCCGATTAAGACTGGTATTTTTATTTTGGGATCCTAGGGCGCCTCTGAGTCTGAGTCCACCCAGCTCTAATGGGTACCTGACATTAGTTGGGGAAAAGTAACTTATAGGCGGTTGGTCGTTGTGCTGGTCACATGACACCCTCGTTAACTTTTCTCCAACTAATGTCAGGTACCCATTAGAGCTGGGTGGACTCAAGAAAATCCCGAAAAAAATCCCAGTCTTCACCAGGATTTGAACCCGGGACCTCCAGTATGGAAGCCAAGCGCTTTACCACTCAGCTACCGCGCCCTCATAGTAATAGATCTACTCAAATAAATGTGTAATTTATTCCCAGTCTTCACCAGGATTTGAACCCGGGACCTCCAGTATTGCAGTATGGAAGCCAAGCGCTTTACCACTCAGCTACCGTGCCCTCATAGTGAGTCATAGTAATAGATCTACTCAAATAAATGTGTAATTAATTTAATAGATCTAGAATCTAATCTAGATAGCTCTGCCTGAGTCTGACTCGAGTTGAGTAACTAGAATTTAGAATATAACTACTAAAGTTTAGTCTAAACTAGAAATAGATAAAATTATTATTATTAATTTAAAATTTTTAAATTTAATTAAATTATTAATATTATATATATTATTATACAAATTACTTGATCATCCCAACTGCCTGTAACAAAAATGGTTGAAGGCGCAGATTTTACGTCGGATTTTGGTCGCCACCTAATCTTACTAATTTTCTTGGAAACAAATTTCACACTGATATCAGTCATTTTGTATTTCTATGGCTTGGCGGTCTACTAGCTATTAGAAAAAGGCGAAACATATTTTTCCAGTTTTTCTTTGGAAGGAAATGTTCTGTGTTTCATTCGCCATATTCAAAGAAGAATCGCAATTTTCTAATATAAATAAATTAATAAAAATACAATGAACATAGCGTTGCGAAAATGCATCGACGGATATATATATAAGCCCTAAGGAGCTAGTAAATAATACCTTTGAGAAAAACTAATAAATTTGTTTAAATAATTAGACTCTAGTTCATATTTAAAAATACATATACTACTTTCTTGTAATGTATGCTATGTCGCCTTTCCAAACTAAAAAAAAAACAACAACAAAACAACTAAGATAATGAGGTAGGTCAACAACATCAACATGCAAAAAAAAAAAAAATCCTGGAAATAAAAAAATCTTAATATTAATCTTTTGTTTTTCTTTGTTTGCAAAGCTTATACCAGCTCAATCTGCCTGTAAAATAAAATTAGTTTTAGAGAAAAGGTACACAAGGCTGCGATTTATTGCTTCAAATTTTTGAACTCAAACTAAATTAAAACATTTTATATTGTTTAAAATCCCAACACTACTCCTTTGTTTTTCTTTGTTTTGGAACGCTTTTACCAGCTCAATCTGCCTGTAAAATAAAATTAGTTTTAGAGAAAAGTTACACAAGGCTGCGATTTATTGCTTCAAATTTTTTAGCTCAAACTAAATTAAAACATTTTATATTGTTTAAAACATTATTATATGATGATAACTGCTGAATCTCTAGTTTGAGTCAACCCTCAAAATTTCAAGTCTAGTAATATTTATTTAAATTACAAAATGGAATACATCTTTTATCCAAAAGTTATCTCCCCTTGAAGAAATGACCATTGCATTTTTCATTTTCGTAATACAATGACATTTCTAAAGATGTTTAAAGAACAAATTTTATAATTTTTTATTCATAAAAAAAACTTCTTTCTTATTAAATAATCAAAATGATAGGCTATAAAATTAATAAAAGTATTTTAATTTTAAGTTTCTATAAATAAACAAAATAATAGAACAAAAATACCATCCGCAGTTTTTGTAATAGAATTTCGTTTTAATTAGGTACAATTTCTAACACAAAGATAACTTTTACAAATTTTTAACATATTAAGACAAGAACAATTTATGTGTTTATCGTCATTGCATTTGGGGGCCCGGGGGGGCTTGACCTATTTGGGGGCTTCTGCAGTTGCTTATCATCTAATTAAGGAGTGTTGCAAAATGCTTTTATATATATTGCTTCATTTGTGAAGTTTCAACTTCTAGATAAGTCCCCAAACCAGTAAACGTCTATGGTCAATTACAATAAATTATATCCATGGTATCGTTGACTTTTCACCGGTAGAGATATTTTTCAACTGATACACCGATACCATGGTGACAGCGGCATTTATGGCGCTGACTTTGACTAAATGATTGTAATTGTTTATTTTACTAAACTAAACCTAGATATAGCATCTAGATCTAGTTCTAAAAATAGAAAACATCGGAAGACAATGTCCTGATGAATGTTATTAAAATAATTTAAATTTATTATTTAGATCTAGATCTGTAATTGATCGATAGATTTATCATCAAAAGTTTAGTCAGTTTAGTAGGAAATGCTTCATGTTATTACCGAAGTAGGCAAACCAGGAAGACAAGGTAATTTAAATTAAAAACTAAGTCTAAAAGTAAAAACTTTAAAACCGATACATAGAGTCTAGATCGAAATCTAGATCTTGATCTAGATCTATCTTTAACTTTAACAATCTTAGTGACTAGACCTAGATCATCTGATCTGGAAATTAGCAAATTTTTTATGTATGAATTCACATACAGATACACTAGGGCAGTAGCAGCCTTAGGGGGTGGCGTGGGGCAACCGCCCCAGGCCCCGCACCTGAGGGGGGCCCCGCGATCGGAGATTTTATTGTCACCAAACTTCGAAAACCAAATCAATTCTCTTTAACTAGGATTTGTAACTCAATATTTTCCCAGTATCTTCATGTACCTATTACCATTTAGACAGCATCTATGGCCTGCCAATTATTCGTAAAACTTCACCCAAAAAAAAAACACGTTTATGGAAGCAACCAATCCACATCGTATATTTCATTTTGTTATGTATAGGAAAATGCGTAGTGATAAAGTTTAAGCTGCCTTTTGCATTTTGAATATTGTATATGAAAGAGTCATTTATAACATTTCTAGTAATATAAATGTAGCTTTTGAAAAATTGTTTGTTTTTTTTAAAAATAAAAATTAATAAACAAATATACATTGTTTTCTTGACTTTCGCTGGTGATTCGTTCTTAAACCACACACGAATGTGAGTTTCGCGGTATTTAATTGTATATACGTACGCTATTTTCGGATATGAACATTATCACAGGACATCCTCAAACTATTAAAACCTCTAGATAACTATTTCCCATTTCATTAATAACTTTTGTATGCTGTTCCTTTTAAAAACTCATTTAGTGTTTAGTAATTTTTAAAATTGTCATACGGCACTGTTATGGCGCATTACAGTATAAAAAGAATTTGTACATACAGTCTTCAATGAAAAAAAATGTTGAGGGTGTATGAGAAGGATTCCTTTTTGGTATTGTAATCTAGCCTGTACTGAAGCAGTTGATGTATTTGTACAGTTATTTCGGCCAATCTGCTTCCATAAAGTTCGGTGATGACATATTAAGTTTTTTTTTCCCAATAGGCTACTGTGCATAGACATCGTGCGGATGTGGGAAAACCTGTGTCACAATGTTTAAAAAAAAAAACAAACAAAAAAAACGCGGGAGTATTTTTTTAAATTAATTTTTTGAAAACCCGTAGTATAGAACTTCCTCAAAAGTTGGATCTGCGAAAGAATATGGACCTCTGTAGCTCTTATAGCACTTTTTGTTCTTAAGGAACGTTATGAGTTTACGGTATACGTATAGTCTACCCTTACGACTAAGGGCCCCGCACATTACGCTCGCCCAGGGCCCCGCGCACTGCTAGGGCCGCCCCTGCACTAGGGTTATACTAAATTAAAATTTAAAAAATCTAGAAACCCTTTTTCATTGTCATCTAGATCTATCCCTTGAATTGTTGGGAAACCACACACAACTTTCGACTGTCTTTCTCCATTATTCTCTGACAAACACTATATAAAGTAACTAATTAATCAGCAATATGATATTTGTTAATCTGGGCTGAAATTCATAAGATGGTAGTGGTGATAGACTTAGATTACTGAGTTGGCATTTGGCATAACTGCAAATGTTAGAAATTTATTAAAATACAAATAACTTGCAAAATCTATGTCCTATCCCTTAATTTATTTGTTTTTTATTTTAGAGAGAGAAAAGCGACATTATCCAGATGCTCATAACCAACCAGGCCCGATTCTACCCATCAAACCAAGGGGCAGACGTTACATACCCCATGATTCTGGTAGAGAGCCTGAATGGAAACCTCACAATCAAAACATAAATATAGTTTATTCAGAGTAGGTAAATACTTCAAACTGTTTTAAGGAAAATCAACCTAAAAATTTCTTAAGTTATTTGGTAGTAAAAACCCAAAGCAAAATAAAATTGGCTAGAGTACTACCTATAAAATTGCAACATTGATAATAATAATAATACCTAACAAAAAAAAACACACACACAATATTATTCACTCTTAGAAGATAAGAAAAATGTTTGCAAATTTAAATTAATTTTAAAAATAAGTTTTAGCTATCAAATAGATAATATTTTTATTACTACAGTGTTGGCCCTGACTGGAGCTCTCGTCTCAAGTACATACCTCACCCAGAAAATCCTGAATATCCAGCTGCTGAAATCTGGCCAGATAACTGGAAAGGGATGCGCCCATATCCATGTAAGTTTAAAGAGGAAAAAATCACATTAATAAATTGAAATAAATAATAAAAAGGCATTTGATCTCTGGAATCATTTATTTATTTTACACTGAACATCTGAGATAGTTACTCTTTTCATGAATTTGAAAAGCATATTCTAAACATGTTGGGTATATTTTGTGTTTGATATGTGTATCACTTATTAGCTCATTATCAACAGTTTCTAGTTACTATTTTTATTTTAAATTTAAAAATTCTTATTTTACCCTAGCATTTAAAGTTATTGGTAAAAGTAAGTAAAGTTCCCCTTTCAGACCTTGTGGTCTATAGGGCAGATGATTTAAAGGTCATCTGTTTATTTGACCTAGGTTAACAAGGGTGTCATGTGGCCAGCACAACGACCAACCGCCTTTACTTTCCCCAACTATTGTCAGAGCGGGGTGGACACAGAGGCATCCAAAGATCCCAAAATTAAAATCCCAGTCTTCACCAGGATTTGAACCCGGGACCCCAGTACAGAAGCCAAGTGCTTTACCGCTCAGCCACTGTGCCTCTTAAGTTATTGGGTCACAGTGTAATTTTATATTTCACTTGCAAACTACTTAGATGGATGTTGTGTTTGAGCCACTTGCTTAAAATTTACCATTATCAGTAATTTTGGTCATGTTTTGTAACCTTTGTTTCTCAGTTCCTTGTTGTTTTCTGCTTTCTGTTTTGTCTTTCACCTAGATTGAGGCTGGTTCATTTTCTAATAAATAGTCTACTCATCATTTTTTTTTGTTTGGCTCCCTATTATCTTTCTTCCTGGTACTGTCCCATATAGGAAGAGTACATATTTGTTAGTGAGCAGGTCATCATGACTTCTGATACTTTCTGATCGTTTATAAAATATTCACATTTATTAGTCATTTGTTTTTCATTGTTTTCTTTCTCTTTGTTAGTTACATACAAAAGATCTGAAGATGAATGGCTATTTGATCCAGGACACAAGAAGCCTAGCCTTAGATGTGTATTTGATGGTGTCCACAAAGCTACTGCTGTGTCAGAGAATAGCTTCACGCATGAAATGCTGTATGGCAAAGGAAGAAATGGTAATTAACTTGTGTTAAAATATTACATCATAAATACGTCATTAAGTGTTCAGTAAAAATGGTAAAAAAAAAAACCAACAAGAATAAGGTTAAAATGTTGTGAGACATTCCTATTGCTTTCATTTCAAATTGGAACAGATTTTGTTTAAACAATGTATGTAAATGTCTAAATTTGCTGTTTAAATATCATAGCTTTCTTATTAGGAAAAAAAACAACAATATAATAAAGGCTGAAATCATTCCAGTATAATGTGTAAATGTAATTAAATAGTAGATGTAGTTAAATATATCTTTCTCCTTATTAGATATAATTAATATCTATTGATGGGAACAATAGTAGTCATATCTAGTAGTTGATTACCATTTACATGTTAATATCAACATAAATAATGACTGATCTGGTGTAGGTTTTTTAAATATAAATAACCAGCCCATTAACAATTATTTTGCATTTTGTTTGTGTTTTCCATGTTTTTAAATAAGGGCCTTATTTTCAGTTTGATTGTTACTTATAGTCTTGGAGTTAACATATCAAAACTTGTGAGGGACTTCAAAAGTTATCTAAAACATATAGGAGAGGGAAAATGGTTAATTTTAGTATGGTAATATTTCAGTTTAAACCATTAGTAGCAACAAGACATGAAGTACTGAATCATTGCTTACAACTACAGAAGCACAACCTATATAATCAGAAGTACAAAGAAATGGGTCTCAGTTCTGTTGGATAAACAAAACTAAAATTGTATTGGACCTCTATCATAAGCTAGACATTAGCAAAACAGTGTACTGTGGCCATGTTAATTATCTCCCTTTTCTATTCACCTCTTAGAAATAATCCAAACTTTCTTTTTTTAATGTCTTATGACCTTAACCTAGTCTTCAACACTGAATTTTTTATTTGATTATTTGTGTTTCTTCTTCTTCCTCGTTCTCATTTTCATGTTGGAGCATTCAGATGACTAGACCAATATATGTGATGAACTGCGCAGTGGTTTCAAAAATCAGGGAGCTCTCAAAAAAATGTTTTTTCTATTGTGTTGTTTTGGGGCCAGTGTCTTGTACTGGCCTATTGGTGTGTCTGATTTTACCAACCATAATAAGAAATTATCTTTCAGAAAGTGACTAAAAATATAGCTATTAAAATTTTTTATTCCATTGCAGAGGAAATCATAGATAAGAGAAATTCCATACCAGAGGCATCTCCTGGTGACAAAAGTTACCAAGTTCCAGAATATTCACCTAATTTCCATAAGACAGAAAACTATCTGCCAAAGTTTAGGTATAGTTACTTTTTTTAAATTAGTGCGTGCTTTGTCTTAAAGTTTTACTGCACAGAACATAATTACACTATGTAAAATGTTGAAATGTCTATTCTTGTTTAATTAGATGTATAATTATAGCTTTCAGGTTGTGTTTCATTACAGTTAAAGCAAAAAACCGATTAAATGGCAAACTGTGTTCCTTTACTAACATAACTAATTAATAAGTGTAAGAAATATAATAATTATTACTGTAACCTCACTGAAGAGCTTATCCTCTTGATTTCTTCAGATACCAGGATTTTAAAAGGAAATATTTTAAAATTAATAAAAAGTAGACGAAAGAATTCCTGAAAACTTAAGGGTACTACATGGCCTAAATGTGCTGATGTTCTAAAATAAAAATTTAATTAAACAGAAATGTTTTTTTTAACCTATTAATTTAATAACTTACAGCACTGGGACTTCTCCCTACTCTCCAATACTTAAAAGAAAAGCAGACACATTTGTTCCTCTGATGACTTTCAGGCCAGTAAAAAAGTGAGTAGGCCCTAGATCTAATTAGCAATAAGGATGAAGAATGCTTTTTTTTTTCATTCTGGTTTTTATAAAAAAAATATGCCAATACTATCTTCTTAGAAAATGGGAAAACATTGTTTGTTTGTTGTTGTTTTTTTTGTTTACATGTTTTGGATTTTTCTTCAGATGTGAACATTTTATAATATCTTAATTGATAGCATTTCCATTAGTCACATTAAATTCAGAATTTTAATTTATTTTCTTCAGTACCATATGTAATGTATACGTTTGTAATTTTTTGTATTATTAATTTACCTTGTTTTAGTTATTGTTGAAGTATTCAGTAACGTGTACTTAGATGTTCTAATTATCATTTAAAAACTCTTTAACAGAGAGACATTCAGGCAGAGGACAGAGGTTCTGCAGAAAAAAATGGAAATGGAGGAGGTGAAAAAGTTGGACTCTTGGCAGCCTGCTAAACCAATAGCCAGCACAATACCCCAGTTGGATCCATCTGAAGTCCCTAAGAAATATTGATAGAAGTCCCTATCAGACAAACAGCTCTTTTTATTCTGTTGCTTTTTGAATGATCCTTAAGCAGCAAAGAAAGACTTTGAGATTCTCAAGTTTTACATTGTGATAGTTTTGTATTGTGAATAAGAGCAAAAGAAATGATTTTTTAATAATGAAATTTAACTTTGGAAAACTCTTGTGAGCACTGCACCCACTGTAATTCCACAGAACATAAACTATTTTTTTAAATTCTGCAATATTATATTTTATATTCCATATTTTTGCCAAATGTGTGTGTGTTATGTATTTTATACAAGTGATATTATTTGTTTTAAGCATCTGTGATTTTTAAAAATGTTTTTCAATTTGAACCACAGCTTTGATGTTCTAAGATTTTGCTTTTGAAGATAATGCCTACTTTTCTTTTTTGCTAATCTGTGAGTGGTTTGTGTCAGAGGCCAAAATGTGACATAGGCTAAAATTCTTATTGAAGGTAGAGTTTTTTTTTCTAGATTTTAAAATAAACCCTCAAAAAACTTTGGCCACAAAAAAAAAAATTCCATCTTATTGACTTTTGGGTCTCAAATACAAGTTTCATTTACCAACATTAGTTATTTTATCGAATCTATTTTTATCCTTCTGGATTTTGATGCTTTAAATAAAGCTTACAGTCACTTAGTTTTTAAAAACTGGTACATTTGTTTTAAGATTTGAGATGCCAAATATGTCTGCCAAACCAAAAAAAGATGTTTATCTTTACTACTTACCATAAAGCGACATCCCATTTGTGAATGTGCTTTGCTTACATAATTCATCATTGTTCAGGAGCTTGTACATATTATAATGTCAGTATTGTACAAAAAGAAGTGCCATTGTCCCTTCAGCATTGCTTATCATATTTAACAACTTTTTCTTTATAAATATCTTTTTAAAAAATCCACATGTTAAAAAAAGCCAAAAAAAGATTTGTATTAACATATTCAAATGAATGTTTGCACTAATCTATGTTTTTATATACAGCTTAATTTTACTTTGGACATTATTATTTTTAATTTGGTTTAAGATCTTTTTTTTTTCATTATGTCATTTATGTGAACATAATAGAACCATTCATAAATTTAATTGGAAAGAAACTTAATTTACTTCTATGAATCACAGTCAGCATTTGAATGCATGAGAAGAGGCAAAACCTCTTGACTACTTATTGAAAGGACTGGCATTTGAATCTTGACTTTTGCAGAGTTGTGTTTCCCAAGTGCCCTTAGGCAGCATGGAAACCTTCCCTCCTCTGGTCCACAGAAGAGATTGGACCCTAGCGCCCTAAGCATGCCATAGTTATGAAAGTTAAACTAAAGAAAAGCAATTTTAATAAATTGATTAATTTCTAACATAAGTATTATGGTTTCAGTGATGCTATAGTGCTGTTATGCTCTATTTTTACTAATCCTCATATTTTGGATGATGATGTAGCATTGTGATCCCTTTAAAAGCTATCCAATCTTATCAGGAGTTCTAGGAAATGATCCTTGAGACCTTTGTAGTTTCTCTTTCACCATCATTGGTTTAATTGCTTGGCACAGAAACAATTTTTTTTTTGTTAGCTTTTCTAATATTCAAAACCCGGTCCTCACTTCTGTACAGGCAAACTGAAGAATCTAGAATCCTGACTACATTCTTATTCATAATTCTTATATTTTCTATTTCTGTTGGTTCATCCTCATTGTAATAACCTTACTAGCTTTCCACATAGTCTAATTACTGGGTATGGATCATCAACCATTTAACAAGTTAAATCTGTTTGATCTTTATAGACTGCTTTGTAACAAAAGGATTTTCAAAACTAGGGTCTTCAGTGTACTTGTACATTAATATGTTGATACGCTGTGCATTTTTTAAAGCATGTAATGATTTTTTTTTTCTCTTTTTTACCAGCAGAATTAAATGTATAAACTCTTTGCTTCTAGCACATTTGTTTGTTTAGAGTTTGCATACATATTCTTGTATTAGATTCTCCTCTTTTCATTTCTTTTTTCATAGGTTTCGGAACTAGGCCCACTGTTGCAATGGAAAAAGATTGTAGGTGGGAAGCGAGAGGCTAACTTGAATTTGGTTTAGCTTGGCTACCTATTAAGGGGCTTGAGGTTCCACACCCAAATCGAGTTGTGTTTACTGAGCTCCCAAAAGCAGCACGGGAAACCTTCTCCCAAATACCCCCTCCCCCCCACTGGTCCACAAACGAGATTGGACCATAGCGCTCTGAGCATGCTATAAGCATGAAAGTAGCGCTATACAAAAGCTATAATTAATATTATTATTATCTCTAGATGTAAAATGTCACAGGATTATATCTACTCAGCATTTCTTTATAACACATTCTCTTTTTGTCTCTATTAGAGCAGGTTATTTTGTTAACTTAACTATAAAATCCTATGTCTGTATTATCTGAAATCATTCATGTGGCCATATTTGCTGAATGGTATAAACTGATTGGCTACCTAGCTTAAGGGTGTCTAGTTTGAATCCCTATGTATGGCTACATCACTTAAGGGTGTCTAGTTTGAATACCTAACTCAAGGATACCCTATGCAAAAGAAATAACAATGAATATTTTCTCTTTCAACATGCTGTATGAAACCAGCACTTATTAAAAAACCATTTTAATGGATCACTTAGTTTATTTTTTTTTATTATTTCTTGTATGAGATGTTCACGGATATTGTTAAATTCAGTTGTGTTTTCTGCATCAGTTTCAGTTCCTGGGACAATTTTCAACAACTGAACAGGCATAGAGCCAAGTCTTTCAAATTCTTTTAATAATAAAAATAAAATCTGAACTGCTTAGACTCTCACATGGCCCTACAGACTGGTTTGCTTGCCTGTGGTTAGCTAGTAATTGCGTAATTGTTGTAGAACTAATGTCTGTCATTAATTCCACTGCAAATGATACATTTTTAATCTATGCTTGTAAAGAATTTTTAGTGTATTCTAAATGTCTATTACTGTTCATCCTCTTGTAAGCATCATCATTGGCCTCCTTCAGTCGTAGAACGACTATGGTTCATCTTGTACACTTCCTCGTGTAAGCATGTAAGCATATAGTACAGGTAAAAATTGATTCATTTATTTAATAATAACAAAGGTCAAAAATGCTATTTCTTAAAATTCAGAGAAAAACATTTCAGCACATGGCTTCCTGGTCAGGTGGTATTTGCTTTGGATTTTCATATTAATGGTCCTGGGTTTGAACCTTGACTCTATCATCCTTTGTCATCTTGAGGTATATTCGGGCAACGATCTAATATACTTTCATTTCTGAAGGACTATCCAATACATATAATTAATTTATTTGAATAATTAGGATGCAGTGTAGGGTACATGATTCATTTATGGTGCTTTTGTTTTATTAAATTGATCTAATTGTTTTTTAAAAAAAGCTCACATCTATCAGTATTTAAACAGATTGTCTCTCTTTTTATTTATTTTTTACTTTTCAAATATATTGTATCTCTAAGTTATTGCTTCAACGTAAACGTAAACCATTGCAAACATATATCTTTAGAAGTAATCTAATATTTATCTAGCTCCATCTACTTTAAAAGTACATATCTGTGTCTGGAACTATTTAATAGCAATTAATATTCATTTCAAGGCAAGTGTGTATAATTGTACCATAGTCTATATGTAATATTTATATACTTGGTTTCTGTATATTTTCTTGGTTTCTATTTCAATGTATATTTGGCTATCAGTATTGTCAACAAGGTGCATTCCGTGTTCACATTCTATTTATATCTTCTGCATAGCATTATGGGATTTTTAACTGTTCTAATATGGTTATAGTTATACACCTATACTAGTATTATTGTATTTATATTTACATACATGTAACTCAAGTGTAGTTGTTTTTATAAGAAAGGCTATATCAACTCACTGTGACTGTCTGTCTGTCTGTTTATACATGTTATTTTTCTGACACCCAATCTCAGATCAAGCTGAAATAGTGCACGATTATTTTTTTTTTTACATGCCAACACAAGAATAAATAATGAAAAAAAGAAATAACCAACTATCTAATTAACTATTGGTAATAAATTACTTTATGTGGTTTCACAAAAAAGGGAAATAAAAAGTATTTGACTGAAGTGGTGATTTAAGCTGAACTAGTCCCCTTTATTGATCGCCGTCTGAGGCTTATTACAAATTTAAAAACATGACTGATCCAAACTAATTGATACACGTAATATAAGCTTTGTTTTTCTTTTTAAAGTATTTTTGGTATTTTGCCAATTCATTTTGCACTGTATTTATTTTGTTGCTTCTTTTACCAGCCACACTGTAAGTTGTAATAAAATATATCATGCCATAGATTGTTTGTATTTGGTTATATTATAATACTTAGCCTACTTAAACTGGACATTATCTAGCTATTGTGGTTATCTAGAAACATACTCGCTTTTAAACTCTTTTTAAAAAAATATTTTAAATTATGTTTGCTCTTACAGCATGGATAAGGTGCTGTATGTCATCTTATACATTACACCGGGTTACTTCAGATAATTACAATCATATGTTAATGAAGTCCTGCATGCTAATTAGGGACTTTAACTTTTTATTACTCCTTGGTTTCTTACAAATACTGTTCGATACTGTTGACCCTGGGAAGGTACTGGGCTTTATCCGGGAGGTGGGGTTGTCTGAGAGAATATGATTTGTGAGTTTGTAGACATGTACTATTTACACTAGATTTTTACCAAATTTTTTAATTTTTACCTGTAGTAACTGTACTATTTTAACTGTAAATAGACCTTGATTTTAAAGATTTAATTGTATGGACTTTGGCCCTTGTTTTTATAGAGGGAGAGTAGTCCTTAAGGGACTGCGGGCACGACATGGCCTATACTGTGCCGATGTGCCTAAAACTAAAACTAAACTCCTTGGTTTTCCTGGCTGATTCAGGCAGCCTTTCCCAGGCTCTAATGACATTATAGAAGATAAAGCACTCAGGTGAATTCGTCGTAGCATGTATAAAGCAAGAACGGCACTTACATCTTTTTGTCTTTCTGAGTATTTTATTTCCTTATGTATACAAGTGGATTAAGTTATAGCTCAGTGTATTTATGTGTTATGGTTCAGTGAACTTATGTACTATTGCCATATAAAGGTAAATAACTGGAAATCACACTATTTAATAGAAGTTTCTTCGTAAAATATTCTTCAAAGAGCCTATAAAAAATTGCTTAATTTTTTTTTTTTTTTTTTTTGATAATTGTAGATGTTATGTTGAGGAAGAACATGTTTATAAAACAGTGCCCAAATATCTGTAAGTCAATAGAGCTGGGTTTGAGTCCAGTCCAACAATCATGTCGATAATCTAAACGCATCCTGAGCTACAATAATACATTCTGATAGCGTCTACATTGGACAATTTATCTCATCTCATCATAACCGTTCAAATAAAGAAAGGGCGTCTGTTCGGTTTTCTGTAACTACACTTATTTGAAAATCATGACTATTTAGGGAATTTCACGAGAGACTACATTATGCCACAGACATAATTGAACTGCAATGTTGCAAGCAGTTTCACAGATGCCATTGAAAATCTTACTGTTGAGTCGCCTATAAGCCCACTTCTGACACCAATGAAATAAATCAACTTGGACATGTCTTAATGTCCAAATACATCACAAATACTTGTATTAAAAAAGGTCAGCCTTTGATTACAGCTTCTACTCAAGCTCCTACGAAGGAATAAAACCAATTGTTATATAATATGCGATTGATACGAAAAAGCCGGATATTTTTACCCTTTAGGCCAACGCTTGTGGAACGGAGGACAGGACCCAAACAAAGGAGGACATAGCCTCCATTTGCCGGACATCTGGTAACCCTAATTGAAGTTAGACTGATATAATAGCGTTGCCTTTGTCTCACACCTGATGAAACGTAAGGCGCCTGACCTAGATACACATACAAAATTGAGCAAGAAGGTTTCGTACAAAACTGATGTTTTAAGTGTATTAAACTGACTCTATCTCAGGGTTTCAAAAACTTTTCCGCGAGGCCTGAATAGGTGTTCCGTGAATTACTGGACTAATGAAATAGTAGGACACGACATAAATCTCTCTCTCCTAAAAAAGGCAATGTATTCCCTTAGTAGTTAAAATGTTTGAAAAGTTCCACTAAGGCAAACGTTTTAGGAAACACTTCTCTGCCATTTGTAAGCCTCGGTGCAATAAGGCTCCATACTGGGATTAATCCCTAAGAACACGGCCCAGGTATCTGGCAGTGTTCCGTGGGGTCTGACTGTCTCCGTACAGAGTGAGACCCCCCCCCCCCGCATGCACCAGGCAGTTACACTGCTCTGAGACAGGGCAAGATGTGGAATTCAAAAACGCTGTGCTTTTTTTTTTTTGTAAAAAAAAACAACAACAAAAGATAGGTGCCAGTGATGGATTGCCTAGCTTTTTAACTACTAATAAATTAATAATAAACGTTAAAATACAAGAAAAGTAATATATTTTTCTCCACATTGAAAAAGATGCTGGTACGTGGTACCGGTACGTACTGTCACAAAAAAGCACTGCAAAAACGTATCCGTAAAGAACGACATTTGCTTAAAAAAATTACTATAAATGCTTTATCATTGCAAAATTTAATTTTAAAGAGCAAGATTATTTCACGAATACCAAAAAAAGATATTGTAAACAATCGATCGTCTTTACATTTCCCCGGCTAAATAAGCACGTAGTATTACATCTCATCCGCCCACCTCCGGCCCATCTACGCTGAGAACTGCTTTCGTGTTTATAATAAATATATTAAGTTACCGAAGCCTACAAAGTCAAGCATGGAACAGTTGTGCTCATAGGTAGAAAAACTTCTACAAGTGAACTTAACATTGAATTATTACAACGTTAAAGTAGAATAATGAAAAATTCATTTCACTTGTAATTACAGATATTTATTCACAGTATTTTGTTTCAGTAGAATGAGATATTTACTATTTTTTAAAAACGGAAACGAATTTCTGAAATTCCGTACGGTACTTTGTGCTCATCCTATAGTAGATAAAGATGGTGATGCTGCTGTTGATGGTTTCCAGCAATGACGTGAAGGAGTAGACGATGGTGGTGATATCCTTGTAGGCCCCATCCATCTTCATCTCCCGCACGACCCCACCGACCGTCAGCATCAGAGACTTGGGCAGAACCAGCAGCACGCAGACAAAGGATACCGTCATCAGCATCACGACTGACTTCCTCTCCTTGAATGACGCCACGCCCTTGCCGCTCTGCAGAGATTCACTTGAGATGGAGTGTCTCCACTTGGCCTTGGCTTTCAGCTGGAAGAATATGGTCGCCGAAGATAAGATGAGAATCAGGAAGGTGCCGTAAGGAAGCAAGAGGTCTGTGAAGTTGTAGGAGAGTCTCAGCACGCTCTCTCCGTAGCTCTGATAGTATATGGAAAGCACTGTTCTGTTCCAACCTGGGATTACCTTAAGGCCAAGGTAAATAGAAAAGTATGGAGGAAACAAGTAAAGGGAGAGAACCAAGAAAATTGTTATGTTGACCGTGAAAACGACCTTTCTGGTGATGACGCTCTTGACCTTTAAAGGCATCACCACACACATGCACCTCTCCACAGAGGCAAAAGACGTCACCAAGCTGCTCACTCTGACGAAGTACTCATTCACGTAGATGACCAGAACGCCCAGATGACTCTTTAGGATGACCAGGTCAGTTTCTTGAATCATTGGAATCAGCAGCAGATTGTATACCTGTTGAGAAATCAGGGCACCGATGTCGCTGACCGCCAGGGCAGTTAGGGTGATGTTCACGCCATCTTGATAGCCCTGTCCTCGGAACACTAGTATGTTAATTACATTTGTCACTATCCCACAAACCCCGACTACTTCCGCCATAAATAACAGGCAGACGATACGGAAAGTGTTCGCTATAAAGGGATCTATTATTGGAGCTGCTAGCTCTGTCATGGCGGTATTGTTTGACATTAGCTCACCTTTTATATGTAGATTGTAAATTTTAAAAAATTGACTTAATATATTTTTTTCTAGGCTTTTACACTATATTTTGTTAAAAGTTACTATCTATCTAGACTGGAAATTTCTATGAAATCGTAAATTAGCTAAGTAGATCTCAAGATTTATCTCTCTAAAAATCTTTAATAGTTTTTGTGGACGGGCTAATACATTTAATGGTGAATATAACTATAATTCTTTTTATCCTGAAAGGTTAAAGGATGATGTTTATTTTTAATTATACCCTAGCTGCTTAGGCCTACAAAAACATGCAGTAATTAATAACAAGCACTATCATTGTGACAGCGTCAAACAACGAATACTATTCTTGAACAAAATAATTATGAAAATCCCAGTGTAGTATTAGATTTTGCTTATACTTTATTCCAATAATAATTACGAAGAAAAACAAACATAGCCTAATTATTCTTGAATCAATGTTAGCTAAGTAACTTTTTTTTACACTAATTAGACATTAAAAAACAGATCACAGTCATTCCCCCCCTCCCCAAAATCAGAATGAGAACGTCACGATGATAGTAAAAATCAATTTCGAGGTTGACTCAAATTGTAGACCAAAAAAAAAAAATTAGATTAATAAAATATAATTATTAGACCTTTATAGATTAGTGAAAGGTAAACAAAAACCTGGCATGCACTGGCAACAAGTTCACTAATAGTCAATTAGAATGCTTAGAGATAAAACCAAGAACCAAGTGGCAATTCTAACCCCCCTCCCCCCCCAAAAAAAAAAAATAAAATCTAGAGCAGATTTAAGGTCGTGTCGAGATAGCCTTCTAATCAACGATAAGAGAGGTTCGCAAAGTCTTTTGTTGAAGAAATTACGTTTCTTAGGTGGACAGAAACCTGGATAGCTTAAGCACTTCTGTAAGTTGTTTATTGTCATTTAAATTTCTTTGGAAACGAAGATGCACCGTACCTCCCGAAGATGACTGCTACGCCCTAGTCTGCAGAACGACAGAAAATGAAAACGGTCAGGTTTTGGGACTGTTTCAAGCGCATATAGGGGCAACTACATTTTCGAGAATTCCTCCTGAACATTGGTTCACCAAAAAATAGTTTAAATGGTATTTAAATAACTAGTCAATTTTTTATTTTACAGACAAAAACATAAATAGAAAACTGGTTATTTTTCAATGTTTCAGTAACATTCATATCTAGTTTTCTCGTGGAACTTCTATCTATCTATTTATCTATCTATCTATCTATCTATCTATCTATCTATCTATCTATCTATCTATCTATCTATCTAT
>JADKLZ010075253.1:11690-37278 GCA_021533235.1 Biomphalaria straminea | reverse complement strand
TGAGGACAAATTTCATGATTTTCTTTATGATGAGGCTTTTTTTTTTTTCTAAAGATTATAATTATAAATTTGACAATATATAAGGATGATACATTTATGAATGGAGCAATATTTAATTTTGTAATCTTAATATAAATCTTTTTGTACAGTTATACAGTCCTTGCCATAATTTGGTAGCAGTTATAATACAAGAAGTAACATTGTTCTGGGTTTTCTAATTACTATACAATACTCCAAAAATTTCTACTTGCAAATAAATAACTTTGATATGTTTCTTCAGTACATCTTGTGAAACAGTTCAACTTGCTAATGAAGATGAAACACATGCATCTAATCTGGTACTATCCCATGTCTCTTCAACTCTCTCCGGTTCATGTCGAGATGGTAGCAGTGTAGATGTAGTTGTTTCCCTTGCAACAGCTCCAGTCTTGGCAGATTCTCCATCTTCATCTAGCACCACAGAAAAAGGTACTACCTCCTCGGATGGAAGACTTAGCCCTAACAATCAGAGGTAAAGCAAGAATGACTAGCTAAGGGCTTATTGGAATTGTTTCAGATTCTTTATAATCTAAGTCTTAGTGCATTCTCTATGAATATAACTTTAAAATAAAACAAAAAATAGAACCAACAACCTGTTTTACATTATAACTACAGATTGGAATGTATGTTTGTGTGAAATTATTAATTTTTTTTTATAACTTGACTATGTATGTTCTATGGTTGTTGTCTGTCTTGTTCTCTGTCACTTGTTAATACCTTGTGTTTAGATTTAGATTGACAGTTGCTATTGAATGCTGTTTCTTTATTTGTATTGTGAATGAAGAATTAAAAACAGTGTACGCTGATTACATTCAGTGTTAACCCAATGACTAACCCTTATTGTTGACATTGGTAGACTAACAAAAGATGACTGTGATGGCAGTGATTTGGGGGCCAACTTTGAGTAAGTAGATTCCTAACACCCCCCACCCCCACCAGTACCCTGCTACGTTGTTGACCTGCTTGAGCTTGGTTTCAAATGATCCCACTTGTTAGTAGTGGTTAGTTTCTTGTTAGTTAGCGTAAATTGGCTGAAACGCAAGCTATTGGCTTGTTGGTTGTTATTTGTAGTTGTATGTCTGTACTTGTTATCGCTTTTGTTGGCTTGTTTATTCATTCATACTCTAAGTCTAATACTTGTTCTATTTAGCTTTGAAACAAATCCTATTTGAATGAATTGGTTTGGGTCCATGTATGGGCTAATGGTTTTACACGCTTAACATTTGATTCCAACCTGACAATCTTTTAGTTTTCTATCAGTGGTGCCCAAGCTTCTCCACCTTGGGAGGCCATATAAAGTTTTTTTTTCCAGTTAGTATTATTACCTAAGTTAATTAAATTACTTGCCCTTTTTTTGTTGATCATTTGTTCTATTGATCTATTGTTCTAATTCTGGGTTGCATGCAGTTTGCTGGATTTTTTGTGGGAAGGTTTGGATTGAAATCACTGATCTCCACAATGTTCTAAGCCTCATCTGAGCAACAGAAAGTGTCCTGGACTAAATCTTCCCTTCAGTTCATTTGGTGTAAAGTTTTTTTAAAAAAAGGGGGAGGGGTTTGAATGGTGTGTAATAGTAAAGCAATTAATTAATGAGAACTGAAAGAATATTTGTTTCCGAGTATTAGATATTGTTTGGTAAAAATAAAAATGATTGGCTTTAGTGCTGGTCTCATGGCATCTTTCTTAACTATTGGTTTTAGCAACAGTTGAGTTTAAAAACATCTGCTGTTGCTCACTTGGTCTCACTCAAAGGGAAAGTTAAAGATATTTTTTTTTTCTTTACCCTTGTGGTTATTTATAATGCTACTCTTTCTATATGTATCATTTTGAATAGCATTTGTGGAGGTTTAATGAAATCATTATCTGGGTGTTGTCTCAATATATACTTATTTACAAAACAGAGCTGTACACTCTGAAAATGTTTGAGTAAAAATGGTACCTAATTAAAAAACTTGGTTAAATTAAAAAAAAACACTTGAAGAAAAATTCTCTCATTATTCTACTTAGCAAAGATTTCTATTCAAAGTGGTTTTACTGTGTGTCTTTCTGACATGTTCACTTTTTTCAAACCATTGTACACAGTGATTTTTGTAACAGTAATTATTATGTCTTTAAAAAAAAAGGTACAGAAAACTGAATTTAACTAATATTTTCAAAGCAAAATCCAAGCACTAAACATTTTTCAAGTCTGCAGTTCTGTTGTAGCCGGATTAGCATAGCCATACCAAAGCCAGCGAAGTGACTATTGCATATATTTGGGAAATAAACACTGCTTTTAGCTCTGTTTGTTTTTATGTTGTTATATGTGCTTTATCTATTTGGCTGAGATTTTAATGAAATTATGGTTAAATGTAGTCAATAATGATATTTTCTTTTGATAATTTTTTTTTTAATCAAATTAGTGACTTTTATATAATTGCAGTCCTATTTCAAAGCTATTTTTAAAGCTTCATACATTTGTTATATAATGTTATATTATTAGCCATTTAAGAGTTTAAGTTTTTGCAATAACTTTGAATGTACTGTTTTATTTCGAATCACTGCTGACGCTAGAGGAGCATTATATAATGTTAAACCATTGTTTTATGGTTGTATGTTCATTTCAGTTTCTTGGCGTCATCTGGACTGTTAAAGAAAGCATCCTCCAGTACTGTAGCAGCAGCTTGTCCTAGCCGGCAGTCCTCTGAAGCTCAGGGCAACGGGCCAGTCTCTCCTCCAGCTGCCTCTGTACCTCCAGCAGCACTCTCTCCTTCTCTTGTATCATTAAGAGAGGACCAGACCTGTTCAAGTCTGGAGCCAGATACTACAGAATGCACATTGACACAGGCTCAAAAAATCGAAAGAGCCAGGTGAGATAAATTATAGTCGGTGGGATTATCAATGATAAATATGTCCTTGGAATAAAAAGAGCTTACTGACTGAAACCTGTGAAAATGTTACCTATAAATTATTGATTTACTATTTGCAAGGGTGCACTCCTGAGCTGCTTACTCTAATTAAGTTATATACTCATGTAAAGTTCCCCTTTCAGACCTTGTGGTCTATAGGGCAGATGATGTAAAGTTTATCTGATGCTGTGGCATACGATTAGCGAGAGTGTCATGTGGCCAGCACAACGACCAATCGCCTTTAGTTTTCTCCAACTAATGTAAGTACTCATCAGAGCTGGGTGGACTCGAACATCCTAAAATTAAAAATCCCAGGATTCGAACCCCGGACCCTGTTCATAGGTCAATTGCTTTACCGCTCAGCCACCGTACCTTCTATATACCGGTACTTATCTAGTTCAGCTTTACAGTTCTAGTTTGCTCTTAGCCAGTTTCTGCTGTGTGCACACTAGGGACAAGTTAGCATACCACGTGCTGACTAACTGCTGATTCACAATGTTTGGGTCACAATATTGTAATGTCACACTATGTCCTTTGGACTATTTGGAGATACAAGACTCCTTAGTGTCACATATGCCATTCTGGGTTGATTACACGAGAGTTATTTTTAGCTTTTCTTTGTCTTGTTAGAAATTAAAATCTATTGGCTAGAAGTTGCATCAGTCACATGACAACTTCCGCCCAGAGACTGTAATTGCGTGAGATTTTCAGTCTGTGCGTAAATGTCTTACTGAGAGGTTGTGTATTCTAACATCTCTAAGTTTTATTAAGAAAGAAGCCTTTATTATGTTATTATTTTCATCTTGTTGATCTACTATTGTACATAAGCTGTACTTACGTTTTATTCAAATAAAGTTCCGGAGTTTCATTTTCTACAAAGAATCTTTTACAGTGAATTCTAGTTCGACATTAATTCAATTATTTTAATAGAAGATTTAAATCCCCGGCATCACAAGGACATTACATCATTCAACATTGAATTTACCTTGTGACACTTAGAGACAGTATTTACACATATGTGTGAAATTGTATAAAAACCTATGTGTGAAATGTATAAAAAAAAAAAAAGGAAAGCAAACACAGTGTTGAGCTCATTAGGTTCATTTGATAATAATACTGTTACCCTGTTACCTATCCCTTAGTCTGGAGGACCGTTGGGGCACCAAGCAAGACTTGTAGACCATCTTTCTCCATTCCTCTCTATCCTTTGCCCTGTTTAAAACCTCTCTCAATGGTAGGCCTGACCATTCTTTGATGTTATCTTCCCACCGCTTTCTCTGTCTGCCTCTTCTTCTTTTTCCTGGTACTGTTGAAGATCCTAAAATTAAATAATACTAGTTTGGCTTTAAAAAAAAAAGTAACAATTATATATTTAAGTGATTTTATACTGTCTTTCATGCATAGAATTCTTTTTAGATCTCTTTCATTAAAGTGTTTGTAATTCCTATTTTGTAATTGTTTGCTGTGTACGTTTCAGAGCTATAATGGACCCTATAAGTAGCTATGTTTTAGTTAAATGAATGTTGTTTTTGAAATGAGGTATCAAAGTAACTGTAGCAATGTTAAGTTGAACTCTTTGTTTTTTTTCAGAGCCCAAGCTAAAGAAGCTCAAGAACAGTATGATGCAGCAGCTGTGGTGCACAATGGGCCAGTTTGATGCTAGAACTCACCTACCCACTTCCAAGTCCCTGTCTCCTCCCTGTTGTACATATGTTATAATACAAACCAATTGAGCGGGTCTGTCCCCTTTTTTTTTTTTCCAACACACACACAAATGCTAGGAGTACCACCATCACATCAGAACCATGCTGTTTATAGACCTTCCTTCTTTCTGACACTGGGGTGTTGCGGACAATATTTATTGAGAGATTATTTCACTATAAGAGTTATCCTGAATGTACCTAGGAGAGGGGGGACAGACCCCTGTGATGTTATGACAGAGGAGTGTCTATTCAAGGGGAGAGGGGCGAACCCCCCTGCGACATCTTTGACAGAGGAGTCAGTCCTGTGCTCCTTAGACTCCCCTGGACCAAACCATCTGGACACTAGATGCTGTGTTGTTGGTACTGATTGACTGCGTATGTTGAGTTGCCTGTTGTTGAGAGGATCAAGTTTGTGTTTTCAATGTGATTCTTAACTTATGCATTCATTCATATAATGAAAGGATATTCTTAGAATAAACTGGTGAATTTTTAGCAAATTTCAATATTTTTGTTTGAGCATTTCATAATATCATATTTTTTTTCCCTCTTGTATCTGTTTTGTCATCTATATTTTCTTTTTTTTTTTTTTTTCTTTGGTCATTTTTTTCTCCTCCCTCTTTTTTTTATATTCTTTCATAGTGTGTTGATTACTATAAGGAGAAGCTAAATGATATTTTTTAGCATTGATTTCTCAGTCCTATTGTTCTGAACAATGAATAATGTTTTTATAAAGTTTCAGTGTACTGTTTCTGTAGTCATGTTTGTATTGGGACAAGAGTAATGTTTCCTTGACCAAATAGTTTATTGGAAGTAGTAAGAAATGACCTGTGGGTGGTTTATTCACAAATATGCACCTTAACAAAAGCCCCATTTTAAATTGATGTACCCAGTATTGAGTAGAGTAGACATTTCTCAAAAAAAAAAAAAATTTAAGTAGCTTAGGTAATAAGGTCAGCCATCACTGGTGTAGATAATATACAATCTGCTTTTTTTTTTTTTTTAATTTTTTTTTTTTTTTTTTGTACCAATTAGGACTATATAGATTCTGCTGTTATTAAATCTTCTGCCCATAGTGTTACCTATTTAAAGGTTACATTTATTATTAACTGCTTTTTTTTTTTAGTGCAAAAAAAAGTAGTGTCAACAGAATTGTCAATTAAAACAGCTAAAATAATATGTAAAAATGTACCAGCTTATGAAAAGTTTGCTGCCAATCAGAAATACAAATGTTTTTTTTCTTCCTGTAAAAGCTATTAATATATTTGTCTCTGAAGAGTTTTATTTGTAGTTGTACATATCCAGTAGTGTGACAGATCAAGCAAAGACAATGTTCTACTCAGATTATAGTCTTACTGTTCCAATGGGGCTGCTTGTATAGTTTCACAGCTGCTCTAAATCAGCTTGACCAAATGAATGCCAGTATTAGTTCAAGATGTGTTTGTGTAGAAATCTTCAGTGATGTAGTCCAATCTGAACCTGTTAAGTCTGACCAGATTGTGATGGACAATTCTGCATGCTAATGTAATGATAGAATTCTGGTCACTTAATGACCGGATGGAAAGAAAGTAAAAAAAAAAAGAACCTTTATTGACTCATTATGTCCACTTTGTACTAAGATATTGTTTTAAATGGTCACAGATGCTGTAAAGCCTGTTTGTTTTTTTTTTATTTGTTTTTTTTTTTTTTCAACAGCAATAAACTTAAAAACACAAAAAATTTCATCAACATTTACTAATATTTTTTTTGGTTTTGTTTAATTAAACCCATCCTTATTTGCTCCTGATACTTGGTCCATGTCACTCATCTTTATTGTAATGTTTTAAGTTTTTTTTTTTTTTAAAAATGTATATTGATAGAAATATCTGGCCTTCACATCTTCAGAAAGAGGCTTTCGGTGTGCTCGCTACTTCTTAATTATACCTGGCCAAAATGAATTTCACCTCTGCTTATGGGTTGGGGGAAGGGTGGGGGGCTTGCTAATAATAAAAACAGTTCAGAGATATTTAATGTACAGACGCTAGTTTCTTTTATCATTATCTTCATTTTTTGTTTGCTTTTTTAGTGGCCTTTTTTTTCTTCTTTTTTTCATTCTTAGCAAACTGGTTAAAAAAAACAACTTCCAATTTATATGATGGATATACATAATATTAGTATTAATTGTTCTCATCAATCTTAGTTTCAGGTAAGTGTTAGGCAGGGTTCAACTTTTGACCACTTGCTGTGTCTTTGTGTTGACCTTTTTTTTTTTTATTACTACAATGACAATACACACATGCAGATGTTTTAGTTGTGTCTGTATTTCATTTATTTGACAAGTACTATCTCTTATACTCTGATGGATAACAACATAAGTGAGAAGAGCAAAAGGCACAGATAATGTGATATACCAAGGTTTTAGGAATGCTGTTTAGCAGACAGTTTTAGAAAACTAGGAAAAGCAAAAAGACATTGTAGAAAGTAGATGTTGATAATAAAAGTATCTTAACTAGTCTCTGATTCTATGCTTTTTTTTGTGTGTGTTTAACTTTGGAAATTGAAAAGCTCATAGCTTGGCTGACTTAAAAAGTGAGCTATTCATTATTTATATAAGATTGTGGGAAACTGAATGATTTTCTTATAGGCAAATACTGGAAAATCAAATGTTTAACAAATAGAGTTCAACCAATGTAATAATATCAACTTCGGCTAACAACCTTGGAGAGGAGTTAGGTGGGAAAGTAAACAAATAGAGAGTCAGATATTTGTTTCTTTATTGGTAGTGTATCTGTACAATTATGACTAGTTCAGGACATCTAAATTGTAATAAAAGTTCACATCCTATATATTTATTTTTTTTCCTTCATGTTCTTTGTATAACTACTAATAATAAATCAAGCAATGTCCACTAAGTAAGCTACAAGTATTTAGGTAATTATTGTAATTGTTTTGTTAATCAATTATGATGACTAGATTAGAAATCCAGAAAACATGTCTAGCATGAGAAGAGGTCAGCATCTACATTATTTAACAATTTTTTAATTAATTTTTTGGGGCTCAGAGTTTACTAACAGAGATTTTGTCTTCATTGTAAATCCAGTGTCTTAAAATGTGACTTAGAAATAGGTGCTTGGTGGTACTAAGATTTTTATTGAACTGATATTTTTAATCAATATCATTACCACAGTAGCTACTAAAGACTAATGATCACAGACATGGTACAAAGCAATGTATTTACTTTATCCATTGGAACAGATTCATAAAGCTAAGTTATAAATAAATGTCAAGTTTGTATTTAGAGGTAGCACTTTTTGAACTAGTGCTACACGTGTGTACTTAATTTATATGGATTATGTTATATCTTTGTTTTTTTTTATACTGTAATGTGTTTGTACAAATTATTTGAAGCTGTGTAATTGTGTAACTAGGGCCTTAATAGTATCACATTATATTATTGTACGAGAACCGTATGCAGACAGTTTGCTAACAAAATCAGGGATGTATGTTTTGTGTTAAGTTCACCCATTAACTGGTACTAGAGGGCTATACAGGAACAGAAGAACATTCAGATGAGCCATTTCGATTGTATTTTCTCTTCACCCTTGTGCTATCATCAGGCATGTGTTTCTTGGGGAAGGGGGGCAGTTGTGTGAGACAGAATGTATTATATTTTCAGTACATTTTCACTTCTGGTTTTCATGGCATTTCAGCCTTGAACATAACTAGGGCTGTACTATTCAGCACTTGGAAACTTTAAAACAAAAAATAAGACAGGCAGAACCATTCTACCTATTAAACAATCCATTTTTTAACAAATAATTATTTAGTATAGTTTTAAAAAAACATCGGCTTTAAAAGTCTGACCAGATTGTGTTTAATTACATGCTGAACTAATTAACAGTTAAGATATGTAGGCAGATCAGAAGAAAAATAGTAGTTAACATAAGCAGGGCATCTATTGCCCTTACAAATCTTTTTTTTTTTTTCACAAAGCTTCAAGGAACCTTCTTGAAAGCACATCTCTCTCTCTCTTCCGTATTGCACTAAGTAACTAATGTCAAACGATTGTATCAGAGGCTATCTCTATCTACTTGTTGCAATAGTCAGTTGATTGCTTCATCTTAATGTTTTACTTTTCGCTACATTAATGGCTCTTGAATGTGCCTTGTCGGCTAGCCCGTTTCCCCTTGTACGAGACTAGTCCTAGTGGATGTGATAAGAAATGTGGTGTGGCTTCTGTAATTGTTATTAACCACATAACACATACATGCCAGATGTTTAAAGGCGATTCTTTGCCAACCATCACAATGTATGCAGGCTAATGATTTCAGCTGTCTATGTTTGTTATTAAAACTTTTTTTGTTCTATGTATGCACTGGTTTGTACTCAACTGAAACTATTTAGAGATTGCTCACATGTTGGAGGATGTCCATTGACAGCAGGCAATGGTGTGAATTATTCCATTTCTAATGATGACTACTAATACTAGCTGAACTTGTTGGTGACTTGTTAATTCTGTGTATGGTACTCTAGTGTTTATAATAGCTGAGTGACTGTGTGTGTGTGTGTGTGTGCAACACAATTGACTTGATGTGTACAGTTTTTAAGTAGTTGAAAATGTGTACATACAAACATGTTATTAAAAAAAAAGTAAAAGATACATTTATGATTTACTGTGTTTTATATGTTTCTCCTTTTTAATTCATAGATCTGTGTGTTAATTAAAGCTCCCATAAAGTATATTTACAGATTAAAAACCACTTGATGTTCATAGCATCAGTTTAGCATCACTAGTACATGTATTGCACTTGGGCTAGTGTTCATTCAGTTACTATAATATTCTACTTGCCTTATCCAGATATTTATGTTAAAATTGCATACATCTTAGTGTGATATTAACATCTCTTCTTTTATGAGCTCAATTCAAGTCAACCATTTAGAAAATAATAAGATCAAGTCAGAAAAACTTTTTGTTTCAGGAAGAGAAGGTAAAGCTGAATAGTTCTCCATCATCAGCAATGGAAATATTGACTTAATTTAGTTTGTAACTTGATCTAACAGATTTCAAAGTTTGACCACTCATGGTAAATGTCCTTGAAACTTAAAATTTACCAAGGTAAGGTCTAAATTTTTTGTAGTGCAAATACAAATTAAAAAAAAAAGAAAACCTTCCTTTTCTGTGATACTGTATTTGAACTAAAAAAAAAGTTAATTTGTAGAACAATTCTGAAGAGCTTAGTAACATCAAGGTAAGCTTAATTCATTAAACACAAACCTATTAGGAAGATAATATTTAATGATCAGCTATTACAACTCATAGTTGTTTGATGTTAGGATTTTTTTTTAGCACCTTCCACAAGCAACCAACTGGCCAACCCTGAAAACTACTGTAGTAGTAAAGGGGAGAAAAATGGGCACAAGACACATATATATACCCAGAACCTTTTCCTACAGTGTATTTGCAAATACAGTAGACGATGCCGCCCTGGCTTCTCTACCAGATCTTCTAGTATTGGAATGCCTAGATGAGCTTCCGAGCCTTAGTGACCTCAAAAAAGCAATTAACTGCATGAAAAATAGAAAATCTCCAGGAAGTGATGGTATCCCAGTGGAAGTGGTTAAAGCCAACGAATCACTCCTGCTCCCCGAACTCTATACTCTCCTCTGCCGTTGTTGGGAAACAGGTCATGTCCCTCAAGACATGCGTGATGCTACTATTGTCACAATATACAAGAACAAGGGGGATAGGAGTGACTGCAACAACTATAGGGGTATCTCTCTCCTCAGTATAGTGGGCAAGATCTTTGCTAGAGTGGCACTATCTAGGCTGCAAGTGATAGCTTCTAGAGTCTACCCCGAGTCTCAGTGTGGATTCAGGAGTGGTAGATCCACTATAGATATGATATCTTCTCTACGACTACTGCAGGAGAAATTCAGAGAGAGAGACAGACCCCTTTACATTGTTTTTGTTGATTTGACTAAAGCCTTTGATATGGTCAGCAGAAGTGGCCTCTTCAAACTTCTAAGGAAAATAGGTTGCCCTCCCAAATTACTGAGGTTCATTGAGTGCTTCCATGAGGAAACTAAATGCACTGTCAAATTTAATGGAGCCCAATCAGCACCTTTTGAGGTCTGCAGTGGTGTCAAGCAGGGATGTGTGCTCGCACCCACTCTGTTTGGCATATTCTTCTCCTGTCTACTGCATTACGCATACAACGACATAAACGATGGTGTGTTTCTCCATACAAGATCCTCTGGAAAGCTATTCAATGTTTCAAGGCTGCGGGCTAAAACCAAGGTCAGGAGGTTACTCATCAGGGAACTCCTGTATGCTGATGATGCAGCTATTGTGGCTGATTCTGATACCCAGCTACAGTTCCTAGTTGACAAACTATCTGCTGCTTGCCAGAAGTTCGGCTTAAACATCAGTCAGGGCAAGACTAAGGTACTTGTACAAAACACTAATGCTGCACCTCAAATAACCATTAATGGCCAACCACTAGAGATCGTAGACAACTTTTGTTACCTTGGCTCCATCATATCCAACAACACTCTACTGGATAATGACATTAACAACAGGATAGCCAAGGCAATGGCCACCATGTCACGGTTGCAGAAAAGAGTCTGGGACAACATATTGCTGACTAACAGCACTAAAGCTCTAGTTTACCGGACCTGTGTATTGAGCACCTTGCTATACGGAAGTGAAACGTGGTCAACATACTCATGGCAGGAAAAAAAGCTGAATGTCTTCCACCTCCGATGCCTAAGGCGGATCTTTAAAATAAGGTGGCAAGATAAGATAACCAACGAGGAAGTGTTACAAAGAGCAGGTTGCCAGGACATCCGCTCTGTTATCAGCAGCAGACGCCTTGGCTGGCTTGGCCACGTTCGTAGAATGCCAGTAGGTCGACTCCCACAGGATATTCTGTATGGCGATCTAATAGAAGGCAGAAGAGCCGCTGGTCGTCCACTCTTACGTTATACAGATGTATGCAAACGGGACATAAAGCTCTTTAAGATCGACACCAGCAACTGGGAAGAGGTGGCACAAGATAGATCCACTTGGAGAGAGAGCATAAAGAAGGGGTCTTTGATTGCAGATGCCATACACAACAGAAGTAGAAAGAAGGGTGAAAGTGCAACGGCGCCTGGTGACTACATATGCCCAACCTGCGATCGCAGCTGTGTATCAAGGATCGGCCTCTTTAGTCACACAAGAGCTTGCAAGGGGAAAAGATCGTCTCTAGAGACGTAAAATGCCACAGAGATTTGCAAATGAGGCTAGGTACAAGTACGGTAGGGGAAGTAATTTTGAGGCATGACTAAAATGAACTAATAAACTGGATTATGCCTCTTTAAGTTACCGGTAATTTATAAGTAAAAACAATAGTTTTTAATTGTTTTAAATTAAATCCTACTTTATGTTTCAAAACTATTGGTATTAAATTTATCATTTATATTTTAGTTGTCAATGAGAAAAATAAATGGCTAGTATGGATTTCAAACCTAAGACTTTCGTGTTATTAGCCCGACGCTCTATCAACTTAACCAAACTGCCATACTATTACTACTAAGTGCAATGTTTCAGCTTGAAATAAATGATTCAGTTTTCATGTGTATGAAGACCTAACTTTCACCTATTGATCACCTTTTGACTAAACATGAAGAGAGTGTGAGCTTATGGTAACAATGCATTTGTATATATGTATGCATTATTATACATCATATGACGGTCAGACGCTTATACGAATAGAAATTGTAAGCAAATATGGTTTAAATAAACGTGAATAAGAAGTATTTAAGTATTGGCCCTATGTATAGCTTAACATAAAGGGATCCTCTAGACGTGCTGTAATATTCATATTCAACGCATTTCAAAAGATTTTCACTATTTTATTTCTATTCGTTCAACAAAACTTGAAGGAGCAAGTACGTGTCTCACTGTCTAGTCCAGCATAGGGAGATGCACAGAGTAGATGGTTTCACTGTCTAGTCCAGCATAGGGAGATGGACAGAGTAGATGGTCTCACTGTCTAGTCCAGCATAGGGAGATGGACAGAGTAGATGGTTTCACTGTCTAGTCCAGCATAGGGAGATGCACAGAGTAGATGGTTTCACTGTCGGTACCACAGAGCAGCGTACTGGTGTCAATGTCCAGGGAGTTCACGGGGAGAGATTTGTTGGGCAGCAGGGACGAGATGTCCAGCTTGTGTCGCGATGTCTCCAGACTTAGCCACGGGCTAACGATGGCTCCTCCTTGTCTTGTGCTCTCCTTACCTGAAAGTAGAAATAAACTTTGTTAAGGTTTGGACTGACTAGCTGAGTGTAACGGCGTAATGAGAAGAGTGCCTACCGCAGTGGTACCCAAACATAGCGATCCCAGGGCCACATAAGACTCCGACACGCGTGTCACGGGCCGCATCATTCAGCCTGTCCAATAGAAAAGAGCCTCCGCAGCTTCATAATGTACTGTGGGCCGAAGTTTCGAGGGAGTCGGATAAGGTCCGGAGGACGTAGGTTGGGCGTCAATGGTCTACCATTCACACTAGTTAATTAGTTAAAGTTAACTGCAGAAAGGCTTTAATTGCGCTGGGTCAAACTAAGGATGTTTATTTCTGCCGTGTGTACGATTTTTAAAAAAATTAACAATGCATGATAGATCCAAGATAAAGAATACAATAGCAGCATCCATTTTGGGTAACGCTGGCAAGCAGCTGAGTATAGGTAAAAAGGATGTTGGAGATTTTCACGACTATTCACGATAAACTGAACAAAGTCAATGCCAGGTTAAACTAACCAATGTCAAGGTAGATAAATTGAACTTCAAAGTTTCCAACTAAATAAAAGTTACACACGGAAGAGTTTACATTATTTAGTCCGCGTGTTATCATTTACGACACGAAAAAAACACATAACATTTTCTTTACCTGGTACACCGGATACACCAAAAAGTTTGCTATTTATAGTTTTCCCGCCATGTATATATATATATATAGACCCAAGATAAGGCATTGTCTTCGATTCCGAAGATTAAAGATAATTATAGTCACTTGACAAGTCCCAAAAAGCCTGTGGAGTCTGGGAGCACATGAGGCGCCCCGACCGCACTTCTCCGTGGTGGAGGCTGTCCAGGCCTGAGCTAGCTATTATAGCACAGTGCAGGACAGGCCACTGTCCTGTTGGCTCATACTTTTCACGGCTATGGCCAAATTTCGATTCTGGGTGCTCACGCTGCGATGAAGAAGAGGAAACCGTGCCTCATATTCTGTTGGACTGCCCCAGACTTGCTGATCTCCGCATCGACAGGTCTGAGAAACCAAAACTTCTCGACCTGTATGGTGACGCCTATGCACTACGCAAAACAGCAGGGTTTCTGTCCAGGGCTTTTGCAAGAGAGGATTTAAGCCTATCAAGCCCTCACTCAAATGGAGTTTGATGAATGAATGAATAGTCACTTGACGAAAAAGTACTTTTAAACGAGATTGACATCAAAAGTCATAAAGATTAATGAGTCATTCTTATTGATAAGAACAGCAAACAAACAGAACAGAAGTTTTAACATTACAAGCTTTTATCGCTCTGTTTTTCTATTAAAACAGCAACGAGGTGTAACGCATCAAATGTATTTTATTTCTGAACATTTCTTTGAACAAAAGTGTGAGAAGAGAACAAGAATTGAGAACCGCGGATTCAACTAGTCTCGTTCGTCAAGGAGGCAGACAATATAGCGGTAGTTTGTGTCAAGTGTGTCAGGAATAGAAAAAGGAAGTTGTCAGTTCTCACCTCCCTTCACATTGACGTCTGGTCAATGTTTAGGACACAGACCTAGATATATCTTATACCTAGACTGAAAACAAAGTCAAATACGTTTCCGATCGGACTCTTTTTCAAGCTGTAAGGGAATTCGCCCTGAAAATAGCTCCTCTTAGAAAAGTAATGATCTTAAGTTTTCAAAGTTTAAAAATAATGCAGTCCAATTTTAGGGATTTTAAATAGAATGGGTCGATTAAATTACAGAACTATATATATTTACGCAAATCTATGATATAAAGCCATTTCTTTTTAGTTTTCATTGAGATAATACGTTAACAATCCTAGAACTAAACTAAATAATTCAAGCCTGTTGATTTTAATCATCTTAAGATTGTAGATTGTACATTTAAATAGATTGATTACCTAGATCTTAACATATCTAGATTCTGTTAAATAATAAGTTCTAACCAAATTTATATTACACGTAACACATTATATTCAACAGGTAAGGTTTGAAAACAAAAGTTAACTACTTATAATTACTTTATAAAACAACATATTATTTCAGATTTCTAAAGTTGTTTACGACATTTGTGTGTATAGCTGTAGGCCAGAGGCGTCACTAGGGTGGGTGCATGGGCGCCCGCAGGGGGGTGCAAGGGGGTGCACTTGCACCCCCCTGGATTCTGAGTAGCAAAATTTTAGACAATTTTTTTGCATCATTAAATCAATTAACTTCTTAGTAGCCACTGAGCAAGTAGTACCTTCACTGTAGTACAATCATAAGGATGTTAAGTTAATGTTGGAGTTGACTAGTCTAGGCTTAATAGGAATAGATGGCCGACGTGCACCCCTCTAGATTCTAGTGGCCACACTGTAGCAAATTTTATAAAAATTAATTTCTTAGAAGTAACAATTTAAGAAATTTTGCTTCCACTTAAGTTCAGCTGTAAGGAAAAACTATTATTGCAATAAACTATATATGCTAATCATGTGTTGATGGCTGACCATGTAAGCTTTATTATAGGCTTTGTAAAGAATTAATCTCTAAAAAAAAAATAGTTCTGTTTTATGTCTGTGTAGTGTAGTTCACGCGATAATATGAATACCTACTTATTAATTGTTTTAAATTATGTTCCACTTATTTGGATATTAAATATATTTTTAAATATTATTTTTGGTTACATGTAGTATATACATGCCAAAACTTAAGCAGCGTAGCGACACATATGTAAAAAATAATAATTTTCTACAAAAAGTCTAAAACCATTTGCATAAATGTGTTTAAAATATAGTAAATAATCACCTCTCTTACTAAAGAGATTCCCGCGATTGTTACTATTAATAGTGAATAGTTGTAAAAGTGGTGTATTTTATGAAAAAAAAAACTGCTAGACATAAATATTCTACTCGGCCAAAACTGCGATAGCTGCCCCGTGATGGCTAGCTTTCAGAAATGTGTTAAGGCACAAAACTTCAGTGCAAAGCCCTCAGCCCCCTGGATGACAAAGTGGTCATCATCGAACCACGATGGACGAACTATATATATATGTAAGGCAAGGATTGTTGACAAACAGTTTCATTTCTACCTTTTAGTATGAGACACTATGGAGTGAGAAATAAGAACCCAGTCACAATTTTGAGACGATTTGTTTAGCGGTTGTTAATTGTCAAGTCGTTGTTGATATTTTTTGTTAGATCTACCGCAGAGAGGCATAGGCCAAACGGATAAGCTTAACAACGAGTACAGTAAATAGTTTCTTCAAATTTTTAATATTTTATTTCATTGGAAACAAATTAAATACATTTAATTAATTAAATTTGAAACAGGTCACTTATTATCGTATATGGGGGGGGGGGGAACCAGTTCCTTTCTTTGATATTCTCCGTAGATGGAAATTTGCACCCCCATGGAAAAAATCCTGTGGGCGCCCATGGGTGGGTGTCACCCGGTGCGGTAAAATCAGGGTGTCACCCCCCCCCCCCCAGCGTTCCACTTATTCTTCAAATAAAAAACTATCGTTGTTCAGTTGTTGTTTTTTGCGCAATAATACAGTTCGTTAATTGCTGCTACACAAAGTTTAACTGAGTATCGATTATGTTTTTTTTTCTTATATATTATCGTTTTTCATTACATACATTAACATCTACGATTTTTTAAATAGAAAGAAATTAAAAACCAACTGAGCATGCTTTCCTAAGTAGACATTAAACAGCTCTTAATGGAAACTTTTGAACATTATAATCACATATAGTGGTAGTTTCATGAGGACAACTAATGAAAAATGCAACTTAATGAAAAGTATATTGATTGGTACAAAAATGTTTTAAAAAATTTTTTTAACATATAAAAGTTTACAATAACTTTAGAAAATAAATAGTTAAATTTCCTTTTCAGGATTTCAAATTAGAAAACTTATAAAAAAAACTTAAACTCAATATATCTTGCACTTCGTTTTCAATGGACAGAATTGCTTGATTTGATTTCAAAAAATAATTGTTAGTTAATGTTTTAATGAGAGAACTTTGTTAGTTGATGTTTTAATGAGAGAAAGTTGTTAGTTGATGTTTTAATCAGAGAACGTTATTAGTTGATTTTTAACGAAAGAACGTTGTTAGTTGATTTTTAATGGGAGAACATTGTTAGTTGATGTTTTAATGAGAGAACGTTGTTAGTTGGTGTTTTAATGAGAGAACGTTGTTAGTTGAAGTTTTATTGAGAGAACGTTATTATTTAATGTTTTAATGAGGAAACGTTGTTAGTTAATGTTTTAATGAGAGAACTTTGTTAGTTGATGTTTTAATGAGAGAAAGTTGTTAGTTGATGTTTTAATCAGAGAACGTTATTAGTTGATTTTTAATGAAAGAACGTTGTTAGTTGATTTTTAATGAGAGAACATTGTTAGTTGATGTTTTAATGAGAGAACGTTGTTAGTTGGTGTTTTAATGAGAGAACGTTGTTAGTTGATGTTTTATTGAGAGAACGTTATTATTTAATGTTTTAATGAGGAAACGTTGTTAGTTAATGTTTTAATAAGAGAAGGTTGTTAGTTGATGTTTTAATGAGAGAACGTTATTAGTTGATGTTTTAATGAGAGAACGTTGTTAGTTGATTTTTTAATGAGAGAACGTTATTAGTTGATGTTTTAATGAGAGAACGTTGTTAGTTGATTTTTTAATGAGAGAACGTTATTAGTTGATGTTTTAATGAGAGAACGTTGTTAGTTAATGTTTTAATGAGAGAACGTTGTTAATTGATGTTTTAATGAGAGAACGTTTTTGCTTAATGTTTTAATGAGAGAATGTTGTTAGTTGATGTTTTAATGAACGTTATTAGTTAATGTTTTAATGAGAGAATGTTGGTAGTTGATGTTTTAATAAGAGAACGTTGTTAGTTAATGTTTTAATCAGAGAACGTTGTTAGTTAAATTTAGTTTTACAAAGCTTCTTTTCACATGACGCCTTGTAAACATGCATTTGGCAAGAAACAATTAAAGGTTTAATTCAAAGGCTGGTAGAGATTCGTTGTCGTCTTTCAAAACTTTGCTGCATTCTAGTATTCTAGTTTTAGTATATCTGTTCACATATCTTGCCGTCAGGCCCAATTTAAAAAAGAGTGATGCACTCAGTATTAACTTTTTGCTCTCTATTTGAAAAGTAAATCTTAGGAATCCTTTCCTGATATTTTCATATTGTTAAAACGTATTTTTCTTTTTCATTAACATGCTAGTTCGATTTGAGAAAAGTTATCTTAATAACATTTTGAGCTAACTTTTCACATTATTCGTAGAGTAAATGTTTAAGTGCTCGAGCTTAGCCACCACTTTGAAAATAATGAACACTTTAATTTGAAGGTACTTTTGTGTTTAGTTTAATTTTTTGAGTACATCTGCCAATAAGAAAGTCAAGCAAAGAAAGTTATGCATGTATTCACAGACAGCTGGCAATCATATTTGTGCTGCGCCTCTAGTGTTTGTATTTTCAGAGAGACGGCAAAAATTTTCGCCGTCACACTTTCATAAAATCGTTCTTTCATGGGTCTAACAGTAACAGCAACACCATGAGCACACCAGCGATTTGTTCATATGACACGCTTCATTAATTATATTATCCTATCTATTAGTATTAGTGGCAAAGAAAGAAAACCCCTTTTTAGAGAACCAAGAAAGTATAATTAGAAAATATTTTCCGATTTAGAATTTGGACTTAAGTAAACGGTGTACACATCCATTCAAGTTTCTTTTCTGTTCTTCATTTATTACTGCCTGCACTTCTTCATGAACCCTTAACATTGTAGCTGCATTGCCATGTCCCTGAGCTCATCATATCGATACGTTAAGCCCATCTCTTTTCAGTCGTTTTAAATTATCAGAACTGATACACCAGATTTGGCCCACATTCAGAGGAATATCCTACATTTCTGTCATTTCAACATTACCATTGCTACTGTTAATATATCTTACAACTTCAGAGATCTATGTTAGGTGTGCTTTAATACAAGATACCAGAGTATTTTGCAGCTTTTATGTCTCTCATCTCTGCTAAGTATATCCCTGAAGTGGTTTGCTAAAACATATATATATATTTTTGGTACAAGCTTGGAAAGTAATTTTTTTTTCATCGCTGACTTGCGATTGTATAAGTTATTATTTCAGCACTGGCTCATATTTGGATAACGTTTCCACAATCCCGAGAAAAAAATTTCATTATTCAATGAAAAGTCCCTCAGTTTGCCACCATTTACCAACTTTTTCTTTGCTGGAAACAATGCGATAGTAAGCAATCTATAATACAAGATGTTCCTCTGTTTTCCCATCTAAACGTCAATCATAGCAATGACGTCCTTGTCAATTTTTGGAAGCTAAAGTCCTGCTCCCAAACTGTTCCTAATTTGAAAGCTTAAAGTTGGTATTTTTTTATTATTTTTTAAAGTGCCTTTTTACACTTGGGTGTCACCCTCTATCGGGTGTCACCCGGTGCGGACCGCACCCCCCGCACCTGCCTAGTGACGCCTCTGCTGTAGGCTACTATATACAGAATCTATATATTTCTGTAGTATAGGGCAAATAAAACACTTGTAGGATTACATAACAGGTGTATAAATAAATCCTCATAAATATAATAAAATATCCCAATACGCAGTTTGATTTTGATAACCAAGTGCTACATTAATATCATTATGTTTGGTTTAAACGTTTTTTTAATGAAAGCGCGTTAGCAAGTTAGACAAATGGCACCGAGTATTCAAATTATTGAGTGGCTAAAATGTGATAGATGTTGGCTGATTGCAAGAGAGTTCAACGTAGGGCTAATCACCACTGTCAGAAAGTCCAATCCATCAACCTCTTCTGTGTGGAGTTGCTGCGCTTTTGGGGGGGGGCCCCCCCCCCAAAAAAAAAAGCAATTGGAATATGATTTGAACCAAGCATCACCGTGGGGAGGTGCCAGAGTACTTTCCCCTTTCTCGCCAGTTACTCAAGGTCTTCGAATTCCAACACAGCTTTAACAAGCATGCACACACCAAAACAATAAACCTAAACACATACTTTTTTTTTGTTACAACTCTAAATTAGATACATTGAACGACCAACTACCTAAGACTTGTATAAGCGATATGTACATAAATAGGACATTAGAAACTAATAAGGTTGCTCTAGACAAGATGAACTAACAACCCATTTCTTTATTACCAGACACAGACACCCACGAACGTTAAGAAGAGGAATTAAAACAAAAAATAAACGAAACGAAATAATACTCGCATTACGGCAGATCATTTCGTCACTAGATCCACAAGCTTGTTCGATACCACAATACACTGGACTGGAGCCCACTTGGCATAGTCCATACGTCAGGCAGACGACATTTGATGCAGTTCAAACGACTTGCACAGGACCATGCAATCAATCAAGCATTCATTGATGTGTATCCGAGTGATGATTCAACAATCGACACTGTGAGCCCCAGGAACAAAAAGAAAGTCTGTGGCCCTACTGTAGTCTGTATGGCTGTGTCAGGAACAATTGGTTCTAAAGAAACAGTTGGTTCTAAAGAAAAAGTTGGCTCTACAAAAACAGTTGGCTCTACAAAAACAGTTGGCTCTAAATAAACGTTAGGTTTTAAGGAAACGTTTGGTTCTAAAAGAAAAACGGTTCTAAAAAATGGTTGGCTCAAAAGAAACATTTGGCTCAAAAGAAAGTTATTTCTTGAGAAATGGCTCTTTAGAAACAGTTGGCTCTAATGAAAGTTAATTCAAAAGAAACAGTTGGCTTAAAATAAAAGATTCTACAGATCTAGAAACAGTTGGAGCCAACAGTTTTAGAACAGCATGACAATCAGAACAATGAATGTTCGGAAAAAAAAGTTTTGTCCCCGATGTCCACATGACAGAGACGGTGGGACGTGTCCTGTAGGAATGTAATACTTTTTATGGCGCGCGAGCTCATGTTGGCTTGCGCGATGGGAGGTGCTTCTACCTGTAAGGGAAAAGGGAGATCCTGAAATGGACCGTGCTGCAAGAGTCAGTTCTTATTATGGTGCCCTAGAGCGTGAATACTTATCACTGTTTGTAGTAATATAATTACACTGTAGTATCTCATAGCTTTCAAAATTATGTTGAGGTTTTCGTGTTTCTTCTTATGGTTTTAATGTCCGTGCATGTTTTTTTCGTTTTCACACATGAAACGAAAGGCAAGAACAATGGATGAGAACCAATGGTTGTTTTATCTTTTATCTAACAACGATAGCCTGTATCCTTTCAAACATAAACACGTGCACGAGTGAGTGAATGATCGATCTCTCACATCTCATATCAAAATGCCCATAGCTCGGTCGCCGGTGCTCCACTGACTCACTGATCGATTCCAACAAGAGCGTGTTGGCATGCGAGTCATGTCACGTGACTCGAAATGACATCATACGAGGTCAAGGGAAGATTAAAAAAAAAAAAGAAAGAAAGGAGACGGTGGGGTGAGTGTAGGAGAGAGTTCGTAGTGAACACGAAACAAAAGCTAGTAGAACCAATAAACCAAAAAATTCTATTTCGTTTCATTGCAATTAAATCTAGTTTATTTGGGGTCATTTCCGGCAAAGAGTCAAGAACATGTGGAATTTAAAAAAAAAGTGTGTTGAATTTACCAAACAGAGGAAGTGGTTTAAAAAAAATCAAAGTCACATTGAATATTTAAGAGTCCATGGGGACAGGCTAAATGATTAGCTAGGAATTCATGAGCTTAACACGACGACTCCCCCAACAAACGAAGTATGGGCAGAAAGCCGAGAACAAAGAAACGACAGTTTTCTCAAAGATCCGAGGTCGAGTTCCCCCGGGGACGGTCTACAATCGCTTCAAAGTATTATAATATCAAGTTTTTTTAGATTACATTTTTATATAAAACAAATAATGTGTCGGCTTGACCTTAAGAAATGCTGTAGAGAATATTAACAGGCCTATCTTCTTAATCGCCCTTTTTATTTTAGCATGGCCCTCCTTAAAAAATAGCACCGAGGAAAAGTTTCGCTATTACTTCATTAAAAAAGTCTTTTGAGTCATGTGCGGGTCCTAGCCGAGTTTGCAAATGCCTAAGGCCGGCCATGATTTCTGTGGTCTTAGTAAAATGACAGTAAGTGCTATAACACAAGTTATTTTTTTTTAAAATATAGATCGGGTTTTTTAAATACATGTATAAATAAAAATATTTGAAAGAATATGTTATAACGTACAATACTTTTCGTTGAAAAAAAAAAAAACTAGCTTTTCTTAAATTAAGGAGTAGATGACACATTTATCATGTACAGTCACTGGTGCTTAGGTCCACTCCGCTAACAGGATCGCGCCGATGTGCCTAACCTAAACTCAAACTCAGCGATCTTGATTTTTAAAAAAATGAACGCTGGAGAAATTGTCGGAAATGGCGGCATTACAAATTGGCTTGGAAGAAGGGCAGTTGGCCACAGGCCTTCAAACAAACACCTGTTTCTGAAGTGCAGGACTAATTATACACAACAGCCCTTTTGGACAAACACATCGTTGGGCCGGTCTCGAAGTTGTCTTCCCCTATCATTTCTACTCCAGTTTAAACTGTGACTGTTACCGTAAGAGTGATGGGGCCAAACGTTTGTGTTCACTGCTGTAGCCTTAAAAAGAAACCAAAAAGGGAAGTAATTCCAAAATTAAACCTCAGAGAGCAGACGTGATAATTTGGAAGTGATTTTGAGTACGTTGCTTTTATCCAAATGTTTGTAATGCAAATGTCATGAAATTGGAACATTGGAATACTTCTACGTTCATTATATTTCTTCAACTTTTCTTCTACTTTTTCTTGTATTTATTTATTCCGCCAATATTAAATAATGCTTATCGTTCGCGAGTGATATCGATATGTGTGTGTTTTAAGTAAATATTAGTATATTACGACATACATGATGGAGAAATGAAGAATGTAGATTAGTGCAAAGTGGATGTCATATTATCATATTAAAGTCCCAGGATTTAGGAGCGGTGTAGCATTTTACGTGGCTATACATAAAGATCAGCATCGATCTAATTATATAAAGTGGAAATGCTTGATCAAGATTGCGTTTAAAAAAGGTACAAGATTGGAGAATTGTAGATATTTGTCTTACAGGTGTTTGTCTTATCCAATATGGGTTCAGTCACATGTTTTAAAGTTATTGACAGTGAGTGACCTTTTTTATGGTTTAAGTCACACATCTACGCAAAATAGGACATCCATTTTTTTTCTTCGATAAAGCTAAAAATAATAATAAAAGCCATATTAAAAAGTGTTTCCTATTACCTACGTGACTATTTCATGAGTCGAAAAGTTATCCACGACACTGGGTGTCCCTCCTTTTTTTTTTTTTTTTCGACTTCGGGACAAGACCGGACTTTATAAGGCCCTGAACTATTAAGGAGACATGAGACCCCTTTTAATAATTATAATGTGATGTATTTCTTTTGTTTTTCTTCTAAACACTTTTTCGGACTGTCAACTTATGTGGCTTATAGGTTAATCCCGCACTGCTTAGGAATATATTTCCCGCACCGCCTACAAAAACTGTTCCAGGGCAGCCACATTTTATGCACGGGAAGATTACGTTTTAAGTGGCAACAACACGGTCCGGATATGGCCCGCAGGCCGTAGTTTGTCCATCACAGTAGCTTAAATAAATTTAGAATTCTCGGTATTTGGTCAGACCTACATTTTAATTAGAATCAATAGATGGTACAATAAAATGTATGTATTAATACATAATCCAAGGCAAAAAGTTTTTGTCACTTTGTTTTAAATATTCACAGGAGGAACTAATTAGCCAGAAAAAAAACTTGGACCAAAATAATAGACATTTCGTTTCTATGTGCAGCTCGGCACAGTTTTCTTAGTTTGCTTTTGAAGCAGTTTTTCTAAAAGACCAAAGGTCCTATGGTACAGAGGATGATTTTATTTTTGTGCATAAAGACAGTGAGGGTATCATGTGGCAACGATCAACCAACTTTACTTTACGCAAACTTGCTAGGATCCGATCCGAGTTTGGTGAACACAAGGAACTCTCTAAAATAGCGATAAAAAATCAGCTTTCACGCGGGATTCGAACTTGAAAATCCTCAACCTTTGAATGCCTGCTCTAATTATGACTACCAGCATGCGAATGAAAAAAAAAAAATGAATTCCAATAGCGTGCAGGCAGTAATAGGCAAAAGTAATGCCACACGATAAGAATCTGTCAACCAGTGTCATAGACTGCGTGACCCAATTCTCAACTCGTCAATCTTGTGCACTGAGTGGACTGATTCGATGTTCATGTTTTGTTTCCTTTCATCGTTCGATAAACTCACGAGCAGACACGATGCTGACAGTCAGGGGCTGAGGATCGATACCGAACAATATTAGCACTCTCGATTCGTATGCCGAGAGTGTGTTGGGCATTTTCTGTGTAGTCTGAAAGAGGTCGTCTCCTCTTTAGGTGCGTATCTTGTTTTCTTTTAGGAATCGGATTAAGATCTGGTTTCGGAATAATTAATACTGCACATTCTCCGAGTTAAACTTTTTAAGTTTAAAAACCGGCGACACAGAGATAAGCTCTGTGTGTGTGTTTGTGTCAATACTATGTGAATGGATAGATTTCTTACCGGCCGGCTTGGAAGGGGAAAAAAACCTATCGTCCTTGAAGCAATGTGCACAGCCAGTACTGGGCCGACTCAAAATGTTATCACCGGGGGACCAAAAATAAACACTGTTAGTACAAGGGTCTGGGACTAGGGGATCTAGTCCGACACGGCACCCCGTGTCAAAGCCGTGTTGACAACAGCGCGAGGCGGTGCGCTGTGTGTGTGTGTGTTCTCGTTGATTTCCGAAACGCCTGTCCCTCTTTCAACCGCAGACGTGTGTCGCTAAATAAATCTAGATCTAGGTTTTAAAATAAACCCTCGTGTCGAGATCTAGACTTGACTTGGACTATTCTTCACTGTGACTAGATTATGACAAATGTGATTTATTATTATTATTTATTTATTTTGTAAACGTAGCGGTGTGATATCTCTCACTGAAAGGAGAGACGTGAGTACTGATTCGTTCTAAGCTGTCAGGTGAGTCCAACTAAACCCACACGCATTGTTGTTGATGACGAAACTGTTAAGACGTCTTGGTCACAGCACTGGCATATCGAATATATAATGAAATAGCAATCACTATGAGCGCTATAGAGTCTATAGCCTATAAACATATAATGTAGGTAGATCTAATAGACGGTACATCAAATTCGCAACAGCCTCCGCTCTTATTGACAAGCCGCTTATTCGGACTGAAACCTAAGCACTCAAATTCTCTTGTAACACAGGGCATGTTGTATAATCAGACCAGACGGTTATTAGGACTAAAATTATCACGTCTAGATGTGTTCCTATTAGGTGGAATCGACAGTATAAATATAAATCAAGATTTTTTAAAATCATACTTCTAATTTCAAGTACATTTCTTTAAGTTGTTACTTTGTACAGCATTGAGATAATGTAGAGCTCTAAGCCTGTGTTAGAATTGGAATGTCTGCCTACACGCAATAACAATCACTTTAATATGTTCTAATTAGCCTCGATCGCTATGGTCAATGTTAATGGGTCATGAGTGGAATTAAGCTGAGACCACAATGCCCAGGCACGTAGTAAGTTGACTAAAAAAGCTTGACTTCATTCAAAGAGTCTGTTAGTTTCAGTTTATTTCTATAGAC